>JAJEJO010051760.1:0-49268 GCA_020662805.1 Glaucomys volans
CCTCTGCCCATGCCCAGGCACAGTGGTGGGAGCTTTCTCTTGTGTGCAATGCTGACTGTCCCCAAACTACCTTTTTTCATTCAGGTTTCAGCTCCACCTCATCTCCTCAGACACCTGACCTGGCCATCTTGTTTTAATGTTGCCCTCACCCCCTCCCTGTGACTTTCTATCACATTGCTCCCTTTTATGTTCTTCATAAAACTAGAAATTGTCTTGTTGATTGTTTTGGATCTCTGGGAGGTGAGTTGTTAGAGCATTGACTTGCAGGGCTGTTCCCTGAAGTCCACACTATTGGAAGACTAAATGAACTCACACAACACATGTGGGCAACATCCATGTACACACATGAACACAGATACAGACATGGCACAAATGCATGTCCATACCACAGAGGTAAGTGTGACTCACACGAACTCATACAACAAGCTCCTAGTTTTCCTGACATTGCACAAGTGTCTGTAACCTCCACATTACTGCTTCTCTACATTTTCCTATTGCTTTTCATTTGTTTGTTTCTTCACAAAGCCATAGAAAGCCCATTTTAGAAATTCCAAAGGTGTTGGGCTTTGGATTCAGGTTTGGGGTTCAATGTGTCTTTTGCCACTTCCCAGCAATATGACCAGGGCATGTGGTTTTGCCTGAGTTCCATTTCCTCATCCATAAATTGGGGCAAATAACAAAGAAGCCTTGAGGTTGACTTCAAGTGAAATTAATGGAGTTAAGTACCACCTCTCTGGGCACTTGGGATATGTCTTTGTTCCTGTCACATGGAGGAACCCATGATCTGTGTGTGCTCTCACACGAGAGCGCATACCGCCAGGACTGCCTTCTGACACAGGCCTGGCACCCTCTGCTGATGCTTCTGGACCTGTGCCTGGAATGCGTTTAAAGTGACCCTGGCAGATGAGAACATTGGTCTCTGAGCAGAATCATTCTCAGTGGGACCAGGTGTAGGGCTTGGCACCCGAGAAGGAGGAATAAATCTCCCCACAGACCAGATGGTGAACCTAGTTTTGTCATCTAAAAATGGGAATCAGGTGCTGGTTGCTGGATCAGAGGTTGCAAACTTCTTTAGAGGCCAAGCTGTTCATGAAAATAGAGGATGGGTGTAATACAATAAGGAAAGGACTATGGCAAACTAGAAAAGGTGTGCTCAGCCCAAAGACATTCGATTTTTTTTATTTTTTTGGGTCCTGGGGATTGACCAGGGGCACTTAACCAATGAGCTACAACCCCAGTTCTTTTTATTTTTTGAGAAAGGGCCTCACTAAGTTGCTTAGGGCCTTGCTAAATTGCTGAAGCTGGCCTTGAACTTGCAATCCTCCTGCCTCAGCTTCTTTAGTCTCTGGGATTACAGGCATACCACTGTGCCCAGCACATATTCACATTTTTAAAGTTTAAAACCTTGTGGTAGCAAAGTAAACATAGCTAGAGGCCAAATTCAACCAAGGGCCACAAATTTGCAATCCTCAAGGACAGTGGGTTGTAAGTATTGTCTTAATTCAGCCAAAAGGGGTTTTGAGCTGCTTGCACCTTCATTCACGTAAGTCACAAAATCCAAGGCCAGCAGTTCATTCTACACACACACACACACACACACACACACCCCAAAGTCTGCCGGCTGCCTTCTGCTTAAGGGCATAAAGGCCCCCACATTGCAGACCAAGGTGACCGGAGCAGACTGGTCTCCAGCTTCAAGGCCTTCCCAGGTTTGGCGTTGCCTCTTGCCTCCAATAACTCAGGGTAGGAAGAGACGCTAATACTTCGGGATTATTAAACAGAGCAAGTTTGCAGTTTTGCAGCTGGCGGGTAAGGTTTGGGTTTCGGCTTGAAACAGATGCCACCAAAGCACAAAAATGGGCGGGGTTTTACGCAGGCAAGGTTGGGGGCCTCTGCAGCAGAGCCTAGCCCTGCTTCTGCATGGTGGGGGCGGAGCCTCTGCAGGACCGGGTGGGACCTGTACAGCAAAAGAGGGCAGTGGCTAGGTACAGATGGCAGCGAGGCCTAGGAATGGGAGCTTTTGCGCCAATGAAGGCAGGGCATTCGTGCTAGCGTGGGCGGAGCTTCTGCGTACAACCCGTAACGTCACCATCCCCTTCTTCACTTTGAGGTGGTGTTTGGGGCCCCCTAGTGCCGATCCTGATCCCCCCAAGGCTCCCGGACCACCTCCTAGATTTCTATCAATGATCGTCCTCTTCAGCTGAGACCTCAACATTTCAGGCGCCCTTCTAGGAGGGATGGAGACAGCAAGTCGGAGCTCTGTCCTTTTCTGAGGGACAGTCGCTCTTCCCCGCCTCCTTTGGGTTTTTGTTTTTCTGCGTTGGGCAGGTGAGAGCAAGGTTGAGTGCGTATGCACGTTCAAGAGTAGGAGAGGTCTGTGTGCATTAACATCGTCTTTCTGTGTCTGTGCTGCTGGTTTCCGAAGGCTTCTGCGTTGGGTTCTGTCCAACTGTGAGAGCACACGCGTGTCTGCACGTGCGCGCTGACCAGGGTGCTTACTCTCGGGTTCACGTGCTGGGACCGCGTACGTGCATGCTTGTTCGCGCGAGCGTGTGCATCCGCGCCCCCGCCGCCTCTGCTGCGCGGGACTTCCCTTGACCCTGCATCCCAGTAAGCGCTTTACAGCCCAGCAGGTGGCGCCCAAAGCCACGTTCCTATCTTACAGTCCACTGCGTCTCAGTCCTTTGGGGTCCTCTCTCCCACCCGGGTCACGGGCGGAAGACGGACAGGAGGAGATGGAGACGCCAAGGTCCCAGGTAGTCAGTTTTGTACCTGGGTTGAGCGTACCAGACTCCACAGAGCTGAAGAGCAGCCTGGGAATCTGAAGCCCATCTCCCTCCGCCACCCCACTCCCAGCCCAACCCTGCCCTTGCGGTTCTGGCTATAGATAGATTGGCTTTATTCATGGACACGCTGGGGGGCGGCCGCACCTGCCCGCCCGGGACACGCTCACACGGTGGGGTGGGGGACTTTCCATGCCACAATCACAACACAGGATGCCCGCGCTCGGACTGGGCCAGCTGAGGGTGGGGGTATGGCACAGCCTGGCTCCTGGTTTTGGTTAAAAAAAAAAAAAAAAAATTCTTGGTGTGATGTGGGAGTGGGATGGGGTGCTCTGGGGCTGCCCGGAGGTCCCTCGGAGAGCCTCTGTCGGGGTGGGAGAGGAGCGATCGCTTTCCTATTCTTGTTTAAAAATACATAAAACATGCTACATCCACACAGACACCAGACGGGATGGAGCAGGAAGGGGCAACACTGGTGAGGTGAGACTCCCAGCCCCGCCGCAGCCCCAGCCGCAGCCCTGTTCACACCCCAGGGTTGGACGCAGGCAGGTAGGACAGACAAATGGACAGACACAAACACAGGCTCTGAGAGGGTTCCTCAGAGCGGAAGGAAGATCTCGTGTTTGGGGGGAAGGGGTAGAGGGACAGCCCTGGTTCTGGGGGACGGGGCAGGGACAAGGAAAGAATTGTGCTGCTGGTGGGGGGCCGTTCTGGACCCTTACGCCTCTGGCTCATACTCCTGATATTCCTCCTGCATCAGAGGGTTGGGGGTGGAGTAGAGAGAGCAAACGGGAGGAGGGGTTGGAGACCAAGTGGCCAAACCCTGGCCGCCAGATCCCTACCCCTCTAGGAGGAACAAAGCATGCGCCTCCCCCTGGCCAAGGGAGGAACCCCCGAGTTGGGGACAGCTGGGATATTCCCAGGCAGGGGTTCCTAGAGCTCAATGCTAGGCCCCATCTGTCTTCCCCTCCCTCCACCTCCTGAAGCCTGGGTTCTAAAAGAAGCAAGGGCTGAAGTCCCCTGGCCCAACCTTATCATGCCAGTAACCTCCCCAAAGCCCCACCTGACTCTACCGGCCCCTCACCTGAGGTGGTTCCTCATAACTCTCCCCCTCTGGCTCCATCAGGGGCTCAATCAGCGGCTCTTCAGCAGCTTCCTGGGCCACTTCCTCTGGCTGAGGGCAGAAAAGGATAGGGCTGGTGAGGGCAGCGATAATACCCCTAAAATCCCATGCTGGAAGAATGGGGCAGGCTACATGGGGTTGGCAGTACAAGAATTTTTAATTAAATTGTTTATTTGGAGCAACTTGGAAGTAGGGTGGAGGTGTGAAGGGTGAAATCCCTTCAAGTCATCGCTTGAAGCTGGGAGTGTGAAGGGGGTGCTAGACTCTGCACCCCTCCCTCCAGCACTTGGCAGCTCCTCCACATCCATCATTTGGACTGGGTGGGGTAGGGGGATAGACAGCACATTCAGTCACCCATTTATCCCTACCTCCTTTGGGTCTAGCTCTGAGCTAGATGGGGAACTCAGACAGAACCCTGGAGATTCCCCTCCAGGGTTGAAGGGAGACGGAGGCTCAGGGACAGGGCTAAGCAGGGGCTCTGAGCCATTCCCCTGCCACCTTCCACCATCCCTCCCCCAGGGCCCAGCATGGCCTGATTTCTTCGCTGTTGCTATTTTAAGATAAGCTGGAAGCAACAGCTCATGGTGTTGCTTGGATGTGTGAGCTAAGACTCTCCCTTCCCCCCTGCATCTGCTGCCCAGATGGGCACAGACCAGCGGGCATGCATGTGGGAGGCTGCTAGGCATGACTGGCCTCCTGCAGGTGAGTACATATATGTACTAACACATACACACACAGGCACACGCAACAACTGTGGGTACCTGCATGGCTGTACAAAACCCAGTGTGGGCTCGCACACAGCTGAGACCCTCAGTTTGCACTGAGATGTTGGTACTCTAATTGCTCTAGCCCATCTAGGTAGCTTCAGCTCCTTTCTAGTACTTATTTAGGTGAACCCTGTGGGGACACGAGTTTATAGATTCTGACCTGGCTCATTCTTCCTATTGTAGAGATGGCTATACCAAGGCCCAGGAGGTAGGGCAATGTTAGTTTTCCCCAAGTTACCCAGCTATGACCAGAAAGAATCCAGGGGGAAAATACAGTGTTAAAAATGCCACCTTGAGCATGTTGTCTGGAAACAACCAAAATGTGCAAGCCAGAGGTCGAATTGATGTGTACGCTGTGGTCTAATCACACAGTGGAATAGTACACAGCAAAAATGAGGAATGACATAATCTAAGAGCAGGACTGAATCTCAAGAACTTACTGTTGATTGAAAGAAGCCAGGTTCAGAAGAGCATGTACTTTATGATGACACTAATGTGAAGTTAAAAAACACCCAACTAATTTGTGGTGGCAGAAGTCAGGTAGTGGGTACTTCTGGAGGGGGTTAGGCAGGACCAGGACTGAGGTAAGATAAGTGTGGTGCACAGGGTGAATGTTAGGAAGGCACTTGCTCCAAGGGCCCTGCAAATAAGACCTGATGTGTGAGTGTCCCCCACAACGCCCTTGCCTCACCCTAGTCCTGGCCCTAGGGATAGGGACTTGGAAGGGAGCACAACGGGAGGGGTTAGGGGCCTGATGTTCTGCGTCTTGAGCTGGCTGCTGGTTTTTAAAAATTTTTTTTTTGAACCAGGGATTGTACTCAGGGACACTTGGCCACTGAGCCACATCCCCAGCCCTATTTTGTATTTTATTTAGAGACAGGGTCTCACTGAGTTGCTAAGGGCCTCGCTAAGTTGCTGAGGCTGGCTTTGAACTCACAATCCTGACTCAGCCTCCCAAGTCGCTTGGATTACAGGCGTGCGCCACCACACCCAGCTGGCTGCTGGTTTTTATGGGGGCATTCCTTTTCTGAAAGTTCATGGAGCTGCATGTATGTTGTATGTCAGTAAAAAGTCACTAAAAGGCTGGGGGGTTAGTGCAATGGTAGAGCATATATGTGTTCAGCATGAGTGAGGCCTGGCCTCAAAAAATCACATAAAAAACACCCCAGCCTGGTCCTCACTAGCTATTTGGCATTAGACAAGTCATTTCATCTCTGATCACAGCAGCCTGGGATGGGAAATGAGCATGCATGTGCTTTGCAGGAGTATGGTCAGGACTTCATGATCATGTAGGAAAAGCATGTTGGAAGCTGGAGATTCAAAAATGCTGACCCTGAGCTTACCCAGGTTCCCCCACCCCAGGGAACCTCGAAGGACTGCTGTTTGGATTATAACCCTGCTCTTTAGCTCCCTTGAGACAGCAGCCTTGTGTCCACAAGCACCAGCAGGAGAAAGGAGGCTGGAGAGATGGTTCTGTGCAAAGGCCCATCACAAAAAGCCTGGAGGCCCACATGTCAGGCCCAAATCTGCCTCTCTCTGCACCTCAGCACCCAGCACACATTCTGGCTCTGGGTCAGCACCTGAGCTTATCCTCCCAACCACCTCATAAAGGAAGTGGGCAGAACTGAGATCTTGGGCAAGTCATTTCACCTTTCTGAGCCTCAGTTCCTCTAGCTATAAAATGGTCTAGTTGTGGTACCTTCCTCAAAGGGACATTGTGAAGATTCAGTGAGTCACTCCATGAAAATGTCTAGTGATTAATGAATGGGAGCAACTAGTGCTAACATGATTATAGGAAATGGGACATGATTTCCCATTTGCAGGTGGTAAAATGCAGAGAACTAGAACTTCTGAGCTAAAAACCAGACTTCTGACAGAGGAAAGAACCAACTGTGTAAAATGCCTAGAGTGGAGGGTGTATGGGGTCTCCCTAGCCAGATGGGTATGGTCACAGAATACACACTGATCACCTGACCAAACATTGAAGAAAGAGCCCTACACTTACAGTAGCCATGGAAAGACATGGGCACCCACAGGAGGGATGTTGGTACACACATGGTTAGGTCCACTGGACACAGTGGCGGGGTGGGACATTTCTCTGCACACCTGTGATGCCATGGTCTCCTGTGGGTAGACACGGACTATTTTCCTGACCATGACTGGGCACTCACTGTATGGAAGGCTCTCTCTTTATCTCAATAGTTCTCAAAGTGTGGTCCCTAAAACTGCAGCATCAGCATCACCTGCAAATTCTCAGGTCCCACCTCAGACCTACTGAACCAGAAATTCTAGGGATGGGGTCAACACTATGTATTTTCATCTGGCCTCCTGTGATCCTATGCACATTTGAGTTTCAAGAATCTCTGCTCTATATTATCCCTAATTTGCCTAAGAACCCTATTAGGTTCATTTTCCATGTTGCAGGCAGATAATCAGATTCAGAGACATCATGGGACCCACCCAGGCCACAAAGCCTGGAAGCAGTGGATCTGGGATTTGAACTCAGTTCCATGGGGCTCAGGAGCTCACCACTCTTTCCCTATGGGGTGTTCTAATGAAGTCCCCTGTCTCCATGCAGGTAGCCACCACACTCTACTGAGGAAGCATATGTGTGTGACAGATAGGTCATACCACTCTGACCCCACCATGGCTCACACTTGCCTCAGGGCCTTTGTACTCGCTGTTCCTATCTGCCTGAAATATACTTCCTGCACATCTTTCTCTCATCCCTTGGGTGCCAGCTCAAATGTCATCTTCTCAGAGAAGCCCTCCCACCTCAAGTAGCCTTTTCTTCTCTTGATTCTATCCCATTATCCATGCCCTCCTTTCCCCACCCCCCTTTAGGAAGGTACTGGGGATTTAACCTAAGGGCAATTTGCCATTAGCTAATCCACAGCCCTTTTTATTTTTTATTTTAAGACAGGGTCTCACTAAATTGCTTAGGGCCTCATAAATTGCTGAGGCTAGCTAGACTTGTGGTCCTTCTGTCTCGGCCTACTAAACTGCTGGAATTATAGGTGTGCTCCATCCATGTTGTCTTTTCTTCACAGCACTTAGCAGGTTTGAAATTATCTTGCTTATTGTCTTGTTTTTTTACTATCTTTTCCCACTATGACAGCAGCTGTGCAAATGGAGGAACCCGCTCATGGTAGGAACCCCATTCCATGCTGGCATGGGCTTTTGTTCAATGATAAGAAATGAATGAACGATCAGTGGCATAGGCAGATGTGACCAGAGGTGGTCTGGGTCACACTGGCAAGCAGGATACACACAGTCAGCCAGCTACATCCATGGATGCAGTACATCCACATGCCCCCTCAGACTTCATTCTGAGTTGAGCCTAACATAATCCTGAAGAACAGGAGACAAAGACACTTGTGCCCCAGGTTAGCAGGGGCAAAGGGGAGTACGGTAACTGGTTTATTTGTGTGCCTGGTGTGTGTGTGTGAGTGTGAGAGGATCGCTCACCTTCAGGTCAGTGGGGAATTCCTCCTTCTTCACCAGGCCTGTGGCTGCTGCGATGTTCCCAGCCCCAGAGAACACGGCTCCTCCCAGATGTGATGCCTGCTCCTTGGTTTTCTCAGCCACTGAGCAGGGAGTGGGTGGGAAGGGGTTTGGGGGCCAGGGTGAAGGAGGCATAGATGTCCCCACACAACATCCCAGGACATGCCCTTCCCGGGGAGCACCCCCCACAGAAGCTTGGGAGCCCCCTCCTGCCCTCTGTATCCCAGCCAGATCACAGGCTGGGTGAGGGAAGGGGCTATGCCAGAGATACCTGAGGCCACACCTTGTACCACCCCCTCTCGGGTCTTGCTTCCTGCAGGGAGGAAAAGGAACAGATTTAAGGAGTCTGAGATGAGAAAGATTCCAGCACAGCACATGGTGGACAGAGGGACCCAGGTGACAGAGGGTACCTTGGTCCCATTACTGCCTTCTTGGATCCCCACATCCCCATGCTAACCACACTGAGCTCTCCACACATACTTTCTCAGGTTTCCCAGTTTCACCCCACCCCTGCCACTGATTCCACACAGCATCTTCCCAGGGGATGTTGGCTTGAATGCTAGCACTGTGTAAAGCATGGACCTTGCACCATTTCATGCAGTACTCCCCCCAGCCCGGGGAGGGGGGTGCTGTTGTTCCAGATGGAAAACAAATTCAGTAAGGGCCCTGCAACCAGTAAGTGACTGAGTCCTATAGGCATGCAAGTTCAGGTCTTTCTGACTCTAGAGCCCCTGCTACCAACTGTATTCTAAGAGTATGGAGCCCAGGATGGAAGCAGGTTCAGCTGGGATGAATTTTGAAAGATGTCCCTGGTACCACTGATGCATGACTGCTCATGTGCCACTGCTTCCAACTCCATTTCTTCTAGACTCTTTCTTCCTATTAAGGATCAAAGCCCTCCTTCTGGCCAAAATGGGGAGTCTTAGGAGCAAGGTGATTCCAAAGATGGCATGTAGATTGTGACTGGCACCCATGACATTGGCTGTGCCTTCCCAGGAGGATAACAACTTGGTCACATCGAAATGGGGGGTGGGCACTGGGAAAAGTAAGATGGATTGATCTGCAGAAATTTCTGCAGGAAGGAAGTGGAGCCTGCCTCATACTGAGGATTTAGCAGCCCAGACAACTGCTGATGAATTCAGAAATGGGCATCTGGGCAGGTTGAGGCACATGGGGAGGGAGGAAGGAGAGGCCCATGTGGGAAGAAGGGTTCTCAGGGCTAAGACCCTCTGGAACCAGGAGCTGCAGAGCACGGGCTGTATATCCACCCCTCCCACAAATGCCCATGCTCTGAGCCAGACCCTGGGCCAGTGGCTCAGTCTGAAGAAGTAAGAGAAAAGCAGGTTTAATTTCTGAACCTCAAGTAGTGGGGAGAGGGTCTCCAGCCTCTAGGGGTTGTGTGAAGTGGGAGGGGACACTATCTGGACCTTGAGAAATGAGGAGCAGGTGGATATTCAGGAAGGAGATTGGAGAGGGTGACCCAGGCTCAGGGAACCATGCAGGCAAGGTACAGGGAGGCATGATTTGGTCCTCATGCTAGGAACAATGGGTGTGGTGAAAGGCAAAGCTGGAAAGGTAAACTGAGGCAGGACAACGAAGAGCATTGTATGACAGGCTACAGGGAACTGAGGCTTTAATGTCTAAGGACTGGGGTCCATGGGGGGCTTTTGGGAAGGTGGAGGAACAAAAGGTACCAATTTAAGGAGAAGGGCAGCATGGCTTAGAGGGGCAGGGTCTATGTGCAGAGAGAATAGTGCCAGGGGTCAATAGAAGTGAAAGGGCTGGGGGAGGAGACAGGAGGGAGGCCAGAGCTGGGCATCAGGTAAATGTGAACTCAAGCCTTTTTCTTGTTTCTATCACCACTGCCATACTCATTTGGTGGCTACTCTACTTCTTAGTGGGCTTCCCAGGAACTTGTTCTGTCCCCAGGGGCCTGAGGAGCCTTTCTAATCTGAAGTCAGATCATGTCAGTCTCTTGGTTACAATCTCTCCCCACACTTAACAATTAGCCACCGAGCCACATCCCCAGGATTTTAATATTTTACTTAGAGTCAGGTTCTCCATGAGTTACTTAGGGCCTCATTGCTGAGGCTGACTTTGAACTAGTAATCCTCCTGCCTCAGCCTCCTAAGCCTCTGGGATTATAGCTGTGGGCCACTGTGCACTGTGCCTTTGTCCCCTCTTGAACTGATTCTCACTCACAAATGAACTGATCTCCTACTACTGCTTCCTGTCCTTGGCTTTCCAGACCATCCCACCTGCCTTTTCTGCCTTCCCTATTCCCCACCTGGCTCTTTATTATGTAGGGCTCAGCTCAAATGCTATCTCCTCTTTTTATCCTATCCAAAAAATGAACCTAACCAGGTGTGATAGCACATGTGTGTAATCCCAGCTAGTTGGGAAGCAGAGGCAAGAGGATCACAAGTTCAAGGCTAGCCTTGGCAATTTAGCAAGACCTTGTCTCAAAATAAAAAATAGAAAGGGCTGGGGTGAAGCTCAATGGTAGTGTGCCCTGGGTTCAATTCCCACTACTGAAAGAAAAAGGAAAAAGACCCCACTTCTGCACTGCATATCAAAAATTCCGCTACTGAAATGCTCTGCATCCCCATCAAGAGATTGGACACTTCTGTCTGTTGTTCACAGATAAAGCCCCAGCATCCACACAATACCTGTAGTAGGTGGTCACTAAATAGTTTTCAGATTATCACAATCCAAATCTGCCATGACCTTGGGCAAATTATCAACCCCTTTGAGCCTGAACAGGGGATAATTATACCTGCTTCCCATAAGCAAGCCCTGAATCACCATATGGGCTAAAAAAATCAGCAAACATCAATTTCCAGCTTTTCTTTTTTTATGCAAGTGACTCTAAAGCTCCTTTCACACTTAAGGTGAAGATTTTAACTACTTGGCCTTTCTCCTGACTCCCTTTGGCAACTGCTTGGAGGGTGGACAGGTGGAGAGATGGCAACGGTGGAACCAGAGGCACTGGGAAGCAGGGGAGCCTGGAGGGCAACTTGGCCCTAGAGGCAGCTGGAGGAAGCCCTTACTAATACAGGAAGGAGGGTCCAAAGAGGACAGATGGGGCTTCCCAGGTTCAAACCCCAGCTTCAGTTTTACCAGCTGTGTGACCTTGGGCAAGGTAGTTAAATATCCGGCAAGCCCCAGTTTTCCTGATTGGTGGAATGGGCTGGGAGTGTTAAATGAGGTAATGGATGTTATTGATATTTCACACAGTGCTTGGCCTAGAGTATAGGTTCAACACTAGGTAGCTAACAATTATGGTAACAAGAATAAGAAAAAGGAGGCTCTCTGCTTTGATCACTGTACTGACCCCTGGATTTTCAGCCGAATCCTCCCTCCATCACACTACACCCAACACCACCACCCCTCCATTCATTGGTCTGTCACTGACCTAAGCTACCATGGGCAAGCTTTGACCTCAGTGACCCTTGCTGACCCACCCCATCTGCTGACTCATATTCCTCTGTCCAGAACCCCTACTCCTTCTGAGCACTCTGTCCTCATACCCTAGGAGGACACCCAAACCCTGCATTCCTATAAACCCAGCCCCTCGCCCACCGACGTAGAGGACTCCCTCCTTGGTCTTCTCTGCTGCTTCGGTGACCCCCTGCTTGGTTTTCTCGGCTGCGGCCACGACGCCCTCCTTGGCCATGGACAGGCCCTTCATGAACACGTCCATCCTGGCGGCCTGGGGAGGATGAATACACAGGAACCGGTGCTCTGGCTCCGCATCCTCACTCCAACCCTTCCCGAGGGACGCAGGTGTCCCCGTCTCTCCTTCCCTGAGACCATGGCGCTTTCAGGTCCGGTATTCCCTTCCCACCTCCTCCCAGTCCCCAGTGCGAGGCATCAGGGCCTCCGTGACTCCCAGCGTCCTTGAAACCCGGGACGCGGGAGGGGCCACCGCCTCGGTTATCCGGAGCCCTGCAAGCTGCAGCCCCGCAGAACCGGGGTGCTGCGCTCGGCGCGAAGACTCGGGACCTGCCTATACACACAAGACAGTGAGTTACACGGCTATGCACACAAACATACCATGGACACGCTCACGTGCACATACAGGACATGTAGACGTTCAAACGTGCACGGACACACCGACACACACAGGCGCGGACGCACGTCCACACCGTCACCCAAACAGTTGCAGAGAAGCAGACACGTACCCCAGGGTGCGTTCATGCGCGCCCCCCGGGGGCCCCCTCACCGCCGCCCGCTCTCCATTTTCCATCCCCTTTCCCATCTCCAGCCCCAATGAAGAATCCATCCCTTCCTCATCCCACCTGAGTCTCTTCATTCCAACCCCACTCCCCGGCGCGCGGCCGCCTCACCTGGTTGCGGGGCCGGGCTGGGGATGGAGCGGCGGCTGCGGCGGCTGCAGGTAGCAGACGCGGGGGCTCGGCTAGGCCGGGCTGGTGTGGGCTCGGGGCCAGTGGGGGTTCTGGCCGTGATCAGGCGCTACACTCACGGACCCTGAGCAGGGGCGCAGCAGTGCCCGAGTCTTGGGTGCGTTGCCACCAATGGTGCTCCTAGCGCCCTGCTAGCTCGCGCGCTCCGGCTCCGGCGCTGCGGCAGCTCTGAGCTCAGCGCCCCCAACAGGCGGCCGCGCCGCCCCCTCGGCCTGACTGACAGGGGGCGGGGAGGGTGACATCTCCGCGGAGCCGACGAGCCTCCAGGGATCAGCCTCTGACGCGCCGCTGGGGAACCTGGGGCGTGAGACTCGCATAGTGTTTTAGGGGTGAGGGAGGAGGGACAATACGGCTTGCTAAGAGTGGGGATGAAATAAAGCGGTTGGCTTTGGAGTCCTAGCTGTGCTTGTTATTAGCTATGGGATGTTGGGCCGCTTAGTCTCCTTTTAAAATGCATTTCTTTTCTGTAAAACACGGTGGTTAATTCAATGTATGCTTATTGAGCACCGAGGCAGGTGGTGCAGGTTCCAGAGTGGCCACGGGAGGAAAGGAAAACAAGGTCTCCTGTGTGTGTGTGTGTGTGTGTGTGTGTACACGCTTGCGCAGATTTGAGACAGGATGGAAAATAGATGCTTCTGCATCAGCACTTAAACCAAACAAGATTATTTCAGCTCGTGAGACATGTTGCGAAAATAATAAAATAGTGACCTATCAGAGTGACCAGAGGAGAAGTGCTTGAGTCAGAGTCGTCACGGGAAGCCTCTGCAAGAAGGTGCATTAGAGCAGAGACCTCAGAGAAACAGTAAAGCCAAAATGGGTGAAGGCAAGATCCATAGAGAGGGAACTGCAAGTGCAAAGGCACTGGGGTAAGACCTGCTTAGGAACAGTTAAAAGGCAAAGCAGTCCAGGAAAACCAGAATGGAGAATGGAGACAAGTCTGCTTTTTAGGGTGGGGATTGTGAAAATGGTCATAGAATGCCACAGTGGACACTCAGTCAGTGACATGATAGAATTATTTCTAAAATGTTATAGGATCAAGCCGGGCGTGATGGCGCACGCCTATAATCCAAGCGATTCGGGAGGCTGAGCCAGGAGGATCACGAGTTCAAAGCCAGCTTCAGCAACTTAGCGAGGCCCTAAGCAACTCAGTGAGACCCTGTCTCTAAAATAAAATACAAAATAGGGCTGGGGATGTGGTTCAGTGGCCGAGTGCCCCTGACTTCAATCCCAGGTTCAAAAAAAAAAAAAAAAAAAGTTATAGGATCGTCAAGGAAAGGGACTCTGACAGTTTAGGGGGTTTAGGAAAAGCAGTAAAGAGGTGATATCTGAGTTGGGACCTTGAAGAATGGGTAAGATTTCATCAGACAGACAGGGAAGGAAGGGGATTTGGGGCTATGGATATAATATGGACAAACATACTGTGGCCAGAAATGCAGGATGGCAAGTGATGAGATTTGGGGGTGGGGATATTCACAGGCCTCTGGTAGAATTGCAAGCTGGCACAGAGTTTTTGGAAGACAATTTGGCAATGTTTATTTACCTAAGCATAAGTGCATGCTCCTTTTGAGCCAACAGCTCCCCTTCCAGGAATTTATCCTGTGGAACTCTACTACACAGTTATTTGTGTAAGGATGTACACAATTTATTGTAGCAAAAGAAAAACCTGAAAAGAATTGAAATGCCCATTTGTAGAGGACTAGTTAGTTAATTGAGGTATAATTACCCAGTGACATGCTATGCTGCGGTTAAAAAGGATGAGCTACTCTGATGTGTACTGACATAGGAATGTGTCAAAATGTGGTGTTAAGTGAGAGAAGCAGTATGCTAAACTGTTATTGCTGAAGAAGCCAAATAAACATAATTTTCTATGTCTCAAATATAATCATAGCTGGGCACGGTGGTGCACGCCTGTAATCCAAGCAAGTTGGGAGGCTGAGTCAGGAGGATCACGAGTTCAAAGCCAGCCTCAGCAACTTAGCAAGGCCCTAAGGAACTCAGTGAGACCCTGTCTCTAAATAAAATACAAAATAGGGCTGGGGATGTGGCTCAGTAGCCAAGTGTCCCTGAGTTCAATCCCTGGTTCCAAAAAAAAAAAATATATATATATGTAATCATATATTAGTGCTGGGTGTGGTGGTGCACACCTGCAATTCCAGTGGCTCAGGAGGCTGAGGCAGGAGGATTGCAAGTTCAAAGCCAGCGTCAGCAACTTAGCAAGGTGCTAAGCAACTCAGTGAAACCCTGTTTCTAAATAAAATACAAAATAGGGCTGGTGCTGTGGCTTGGTGGTTAAGTGCCCCTGAGTTCAATCCTCAGTATCTATCTATCTATCTATCTATCTATCTATCTATCTATCTATCTATTATATATATGATCATATATTAAGATGCAAGTATATTTTGGTATATACACACATACTTATCACATACCATATATATTGTACACAGATACCGTATATACAAATACATACAAATAGTTGACCTACCATGTCCAAAGATTTCCCATTCTCAGATTCAAACAATTATGGAACAAAAATACTTGGGAAAAAATTGCATCTGTATTAAACACAACAGATATTTTTCTTGTTATTATTCCTTAAACAACACAGTGTACCCATGATTATGTATCATTTACATTGTACTGGGTGTTATAAGTAATATGGAGATGATTTAGAGAGTATGGGAAGATAGTGTGGCTATACGCAAGTGCTAAGTCATTTTATAGGACTTGAACATCTGCTGATTTTGATATCTACAGAGGGTTCTGGAACCAATTGCCTGCAGATACCAAGGGGTGATTGTACTTATTTATAGCCAGATACACAAAGAGTACATCTGCAAGGACTTCCCAAGAATGGCAAACACTTTTTGCCCCTGGGAAGTATGACTGAAAGGGCTCAAGGAGGGAAGCTTTTAAATTTTATCACCTTTCATCTTTGTGCTGTTTTATTATTTTAACTTGGATAGTTCTTACTTGTATGATTTTTTAAACTAACATGGCCGACAACTGTATTTTTGGCTTTAGGGGAAACTGGAATTTTTCCCTTCCTATGTTTGGGGGTGCCCTACCTTATGAAGCTGGGATTACTTCCCCCTCTAAGAAATAACATTGCTAAATACCTGCTTCCCAGTCTCCCTGTAGCCCAGACACATGACTGACATGAAGCCTTAGGCTTGTCATCCCTGGACTGGGAACCTGAGGCTGGTGCTAGAAAGAAGCAGGGAAGGAGGTGAATCTATTCTGATGAGGGGAGGTGGTGGCAGCTCCTTCTGGGGACCATGGGAATTAGTGACAACTGGTTTACAAAATTCCTGAAGCTTTAACCATTGGTTTCATGAGCCAGGCCAAGCCAGATTATTAGAGCACTGGATTTGGAGTCATTGGCAGAGAGGTGGTAGCTGACACGATGGGAGGCATGGCGATTGTCCAGGGGTACATGGAAAGTGAAAAGAGGAGGAGGCCCAGAACAGAACCCTGCAGCAGTGCAACCCTCAGGGGTAGCCAGAGGCAAAGAAAGCTGGGAAGAGACTGAGAAAGCTTGGTGACAGAGATAGAAGAAGCTAGAGAGTGACAGTATGGAGAACTAGGGCCTGGAGGTCAGCTGGAGAAATGTTGCAGAGAAGCCAAAGAGACAACTAATTGGCAGCAAGTGGGCTGCTGGGGAGCTTAACAGCAGCACAGGGAATTACAGAGTCCGCAGAGGGAAGGGGCAACAAGGGAAAGCCTCCAGGAGACAGTGACATTGAAGCCAGGATTTAAAAGATGAGAAGGATCTTACAAGTGGTACAGAGCATTCCCAGCAGAGGATCTGGGAAGTGGGGAAGTCCATAGTGCTGGGGAACAGAGAATAGGTTAAATTCCATATTCGGTGGGAAGTTCATTTGGCTGCTAGCATAGAAGATTAACCAAAGCAGACTTGTATTCTTTCACTTTTTTAAAAAATATTTTTTAGTTGTCCATGGACCTTTATTCAGTTATATGTGGTGCTGAGAATCAAACCCAGTACCTCACACATGCTAGGCAAATACTCTTCCACTGAGTCCCAGCCCCAGCCTGTATTTTTCCCCTTAAAAGAGCCCAGTGCTAGGCAGTCCACAGATGGTGTGCTGGCTTCACAGTCACTGGGAATCCAGACTCCTTCTACCTTTCTAATGCACCAGTCTAATGTGAATTCCATCCTCAAGATCACTTCATGGCCCATTATAGCTGTGGCTCCAGCCATCCTCATCATGTCTGTGCAGAAAGCAGGAGGAAGGGAAATAGGGTACCAAAGAGCACCTGCCAGCTATCCGTCCATTTCCTAAGGATTTTTTTTTTTGTACCAGGGATGGAACCCAGGGGCACTTAGCCACTGAGCCACATCCCCAGCAGCCCCCCCTTTTTTTGTATTTTATTTGTAGACAGGGTCTCGCTGATTGCTTAACACCTTGCTAAGTGGCTAAGACTGGTTTTGAACTCGTGATCCTCCTGCCTCATTTCCTAAGGATTTTCTCAGAAGTCAACAACTTCTGTCTTGCTGGCTAACCTGAGCTGCAGGGAGGCCAGAAGTTGTGGCCATTAGCTGGGCATATGACTTCCAAGGATAAAATTGTGAAAAAGGGAGAATGGTTACAAGTGACCCACTAGCATCTCTGTCACTGTTTCTTTTTATCTTAACTTTATTTTGAAAAATTTCAAACCCAGAGAAACATTGCAGGAATAGTACAATGAATAAAACCTGCAGAAGAGTTGCACCATGAACATAATGACTACCCAAATATACTTTGCCTACATTCACCGATTGTTAACATTTGCCACATTTTTCTATCTCTTCATATGTACTGTCCCAGGAAGGGGTCTGGATACTGGGTTGTCACTTTCTAGCACAACAGATTCCCTATGCCACACTTCTTAGGGCACAGGATGGCAAAGTTCAGGCTTCTGGGCCTCTTTTGGCCAGGCCCTTTGCACATGAGTTCTCAGGGACTTCTCATTGTTTCTATTCTCTCTCTCTCCCTGGAAAATGGGCCTTTCCAGTGTTCTAAGGAGAATGACTATTGAAACTTTGGGGGAGAGAAGGGTGAAAGAATGTGAGGAAGGGCTTGGGAGAAAATTCCAACTGGAAGAGTAGGAGCAGAGAGCTCTCAGAAGAGGCTCACGGGGATCCTGTCCCTGCCTGGGTTCTGTCAACTTCCAGATGTGCCTTTATAAATCTCTGTATGGTGCTTGACTGTGTGATTAAAAATACATCAACATTCCTGCTTTCCAGAGACCTCAGGATGGGCAGGAAGACAGGCAAGGCAGGCAGGTTGACTCTCTGCAGGGCCGGTAGGATGGGAGGCTGAGGACAGAAAGGAGCATGGAT
This sequence comes from Glaucomys volans, assembly GCA_020662805.1. Taxonomy (NCBI): domain Eukaryota; kingdom Metazoa; phylum Chordata; class Mammalia; order Rodentia; family Sciuridae; genus Glaucomys; species Glaucomys volans. The sequence continues at coordinate 17,949 of JAJEJO010051760.1, forward strand.
GACATTTATTGAATACCTACTGTGTGCTGGGCACTCCATCCAATGTCTCAGTAAGCATTGAAAGCAATCCCTCCAAGCAGGCATTGTCATCTCCTTCTACAGATGGGGGAACTGACATGCAGAGCAGGGAGGCCACTGGCATTTATTCTTTTCAATCAGTTTTTCCTGAGTGCCCACAAGGTGCCAGGTATAGGAAAGTCAGCAGAAAAAAAAAAGACCAATGAAGTCCTTTCTCTTCTGGAATTCAACATGCTAGGAGAATGGGACAATTAACAAGTGAACTAGAACCACATAAGACCATTGGGAGCCAGGCACAGTGGCACATGCTGGTAATCCCAGCTACCAGAGAGACTGAGGCAGGAAGGTTGCAAGTTCAAGGTCGGCCTGGGCAACCCAGCAAGACTCTGTCTCAAAATAAAAGTAGAACAAAGGCTGGGGGATGTAGGTCAGTTGTAGAGCACCCCTGGGTTTAATCTCCAGTACTGTAAAACAAAACAAAGCAAAGAAAGATAATTTGGATTGTGTAGCTGTCAAAGTCCACAGTGATGTTCACCTTGCTAAATCTAATGGTCAACTCTCCTTTCTCTCCCTGATCTCTGGGAATTTCCTATAAGCCAGGTGCTGTTCTAGGCACTGGAGAACACAGTTATGAATAAAGAGTCCTTGGGGACCTTGTCTTCTGCAGGAAGGCAAACAATAAGTAAAATAAATTGGTAAATTTATAGTGTCAGGAGGTGATAAACGCTAGGGAGGAAGTGAAGAAGAGAAAGCACTGGAAGTTCTGGAGTAGGATTAGCCACATGGTCAAGGAAGGCCCCCCTAAGCAAGGTTAGGTAGAGAGGGAGGAGCCAATGAGAAGTCCTAGGGCTTCAGCGGGCCTGACAGGTTAAGGATCTGCACACTTGAAGGCCAGTGTGGCTGGGGCAGAACAACAGAGGAGGATAGTAGGAGAGGTACGTCAGAGAGAAGATGGGGCTTGGTGGTGAACAGAGGAGACACAATTGACCTGTTGGAGGAGCAGTGTGCCAAGGACCCCGTGAGACTGAATCATGCAGGCCCTGAATGTGCACTTTGGATCATATCTTGGGTGTCCTGGAAGGTTTGAAATGAGACGTGATCATATTAGTATTTTAGATGATCCTGAGATGCTCAGAGAATGTCCTGTAGAGGGCAGGAATGGAAACAAGGAGAATGTGCAGGAAGACTTATGCAGTGGCCAAGGTCAGAGATGCTAGGGCTTCTCTGGGATGAGGACAATAGGGAGGGAGAGGAATGGGCAGGCTAGAGATATTTTCAAGAACAGAATGGCAAGATTGGGATTCAAGGACCGCTGCTTGTTCAATTCTACCAAGAAGGTGTTCCTGTTCCCTACAGACAGGCTAGAGTGGACCTTGGGTAGGGGCCAGGACCACAGCTGGCCTAGGGATTTGCCTTTGGAGTCTCTCCTTAGTTACCCCAATCCCAGACTTCAGGGGCTGCACCAGGCTGGAAGACGTGGAAGATGAAGAGAAGAGGTGCTATGGCTAGAAGGTCATTCCCAGCCAGGCTTGGGGCCAGGACTCTAAGGCAACTGAGACCATGCCTGGTTCTGGGTGAGAGTTTTTCCTTCCCTTTTCCCCATTAAGTTGAGGTTCATGATCTCTCTTCAAGTGTGGCCTCTTCCGGGGTTTCTTTCATCCGAACTTCTTCAGCACTCCTCCCCCTGAAGTGGGATATGTGCCCTGCCTTGAATCTGGATCCTCTAGTAGAATACACAGGCCTTATGCAGGGCCAGGATTCAATCCCTGGCCTTAAGACACTGGAAGTTTCTAGTTCCTGTCTTTTGGGAGACTCGCTCAAGTCACCATGCTGTGAGGAAGCCAAGCAGCCATGTGAGGAAGCCAAGCAGCCATGTGGAGAAGCCACATAGAGCTATCCCAGTTGACACCCCCAGCTGAGGTTCCAGCTGACGGTGTCAACTGCCCCATGTGTGACTGACCAGATGCTCACAGATGCCTCAATCTGTGAGCCAGCCCAGCTGGTCTCACTTTGGAGCAGAGCATGCCATCCCTCCTTGGTGCTTCCCAAATTTCAGATTTGTGAGCATAATAAATGATTCTTATTGTTTTAGGACACTGAGTTTCGGGGGATTTGCTATGTGGCAATAGATAACTGGCACACTGTGCTTCACCTCTCTACCCCCATCTGTCACATCACCAAGTATAACCAAGTTTTCCTTTTCAATACCTCTTAAATCTGTCATTTCCTCTCCATGTTCTCTGTCACCAGGACAACTGCATTAGCATCCTAATAGATGTCCTCCTGCTCATCCTTCTTTTTTTTTTTTTTTAGTACCAGGGATTGAACCCAGGGGCACTTAACCACTGAGCCACATCCCCAGCCCTATTTTGTATTTTATTTAGAGACAGGGTCTCACTGAGTTGCTTAGCGCCGTGCCCTTGCTGAGGCTGGCTTTGAACTTGCGATCCTCCTGCCTCAGCCTCCAGAGTTGTTGGGATTACAGACGTGCCCCATTGCACCTGACTCTTCTGCTCACTCTTGCAGCCACAGGTCCCTACACAGCAGGTCAGAGAACTTGATGAAATGCATCTGATCACCTGCCCAGCTCAGCTGCACCCACTTGAAGCACTTGGTGGCTCTGTACTGCTCCTAGAGTCAAGACTTACCCATTTCTTTCCTCCTTTGGGTCTCAGCCACACTGAGCACACCGTACTCCCTTTGCCCCAGGGCCTTTGCATGTACAATATAGTTTGTGCTCCCTGAAATGCCCTCCCTTGTCCATCCTGATACTTCTCACTCATGCCTTAGGTCTCAGCTCAGTGAACTCTCTCTAAGCCAGTGATTCTCAAAAGGAGGTCTTTAACTAGCATAATCAGGGGACTGGTTAGAAAAGAAAATTCTCAGGCCCAAGCCCATGCCTTAGGAATCAGAGATTCTGGGGCAGAGCCCAGCATCTCTCTTTCACAAGCCCTGCAGGTGAATCTGATCCTCATATTCTAGAACTGCTGCTCCAAAACCCCAGTTGAGGTTATGGAGTTTGTTATCTTCTCTCTTCTCCGAACTCCTTTCCTGCAGAGGTCTGTGCTTGTGAGCACTCAGGCCTATACCTCATCTAATGCTACCTCATGCTCCTCCACAACCCTGAGCACAGGGGCTGGGGATGAAATCCAGGGGGGACTGGTGCATGCTAGGAGAGTGCCCCACCACTTAGCTCCACCCCCAGCACTCACTTTCAGCTCACTACCTCCTGGCACCTAGCTGGGTGCCTGGTACGTCTCAGGGAATGGTTAAGGATGCAGGTTGAATAACTGTTGACTATGAGCCTCTAGCTGGTCATGTATTGTGGGAGAGGGGAAAGGTCCAGTCCTTTCAAGGTTCTGGGACCCCACAAGTGGCCAAAGGAAAGATGAAAAACATTTAAAAGCTTGGGGAGGCTTTGGCCCCTGCCGGAAAGGTGTTGTTTAGAAAGCCAGACAGGGGTGTCCAGAGCCAGAGGGTCCCCCACTTCCTTCCCCTTCCTTATGCCTCCTGACCTTGGGTAGCCCTCAGCTGATTTCTATTGAGCACAGAACCAGGCCTTGTTCTACGGGCCTCGTGTGATTACGTCACTAATAGTCACAGGCTTCCGAGTTGTGTATAAATATTCCCATTCTACAGATGGAGAAACTGTGGCTCATGAGGTTCAGTAACTTGGCCAATTCAGGGCAGGACTTGACCCCAGGTATGTGACTGGCACTGTGCCTCACTCTCAATGCCCATGTGGACAGCACTCAGAGCAGGAGGCAATGCAGGACTCTGTGGAACTTCCTGTGCCCTTTCACAGGGCAGCCCCAACAGTGGATAGAGGACCTTCAAGACAGTGGGTCCACTGGTGCCAGACCTTCCCAAATTTACAAGAGAAAGCCAAAGTGTGGATTTTAACATAAAAATCTCCCTGTTTGTAAACATTAGACAATTATTACATTAACCCTCCCCCCCAAAAAAAAACTCAGATGCTTTCAGAGACCAGATAACATGCCTATTGTCCAGTGCCTTGGATGACATTAGGTGGCTGAATTGAAGGTGTGAATGGCACCTGGAGACCCCCATGGTTTTGTCCCCCATGCTACTTCTGTCATCTGTGGGGCAGACTGCTTTAAATTCAGGGGCCACTCTCAGTGGGATGCAGACCCTAATTTCCCTTAGGGTAGATTCCAAATACTGACCCTTAACTTCATTTTTCAGCCCCCACTGCCAGAGCCTGGGTCAGCCTGGTCACAGGTGTGTCCCAACTCGGCCTGCATGCTGAAGTGCTCGCTAACTAAATGGTGATGGAAGGATTCTGATAAGCTTCCCACCTCTCGGCACGCTGGCTCCTCCTCCTCCCCTGTCTCAGGAGGGTAGGGGTAGGGCTGATAGGTTAAAAGCCAGCATCTGGGGACCCTTACATGCTGGGTGCCCGTGGAGCTTGAGCATTAGCATGGCTACCTCCAGCCCTGTAAGTCCACCAGTCTGCCCCCTCTGGAGCAAAGGCCCAGCTGGTGTGATGGATGTAGGAGGGGGGTGCAGTTCACAGTCGACCCTGAGTCTTTTCTTTGGTCAGGCAAGTGAAGCTAAGGGTGGACTTCAAACCTGGGAGAAGAAGAAAGAGGAGGAGGCAGAGCCGGTGCCAGTGTCCATGTGGGAGCAAGAGCAGGAGGCAGCTGTGGCAGCATCCTCTGGAGAAGAGCCTCCAAACTTTCCTGGGACAGGAACGTTGCTGTCTCTGAGGGGGAAAGCTCAGGACAGGGGGCCCATGGAGGTCAAACTAGAGTTGCACCCCCTGCAGAACAGGTAGGGCAGAGAATGAAGAAGTGGACCAGACCTCTGTGGCTGGGCCGGCCTCTGTGCTCCCTGGTTGTGTGGCCTTGGGTTACCCCTTCTGCTCTGGGTCTCAGTTCCATATCTGTGAAGTGGCTGGCCTAAGCACTGTGCCCTGTGGACTCTTCCAGCTTTACGCAGCTGAGATTCTGGGTTTAAAAGTCCGCTCCTTCCTCAATCTTTCAGGATAACTAACTTCAGTCACCTTCTGGGATGTGTATGTGAAGGGGGGTTGTGCCCCCAAATCTTGTTTTGTCCTTAAAGGAGAGGGACCTCCCTACTAGCTCAGGTGCTGCTGGGGGTGGGTGTCTCTGCTTCCTCTCCCCTATCAGGTGGGTTCTGTGGTTCTTCAAGAATGACCGCAACCGAGCTTGGCAAGACAATCTGCATCTGGTCAACAAGGTTGACACCGTGGAGGACTTCTGGGCGTGAGTGTCTGTCCCTCAGTGGGGCCAGATAAGGGGGTTCTGAGCTGAGGGTTGCTTGCTATACAGTGGTGCCACTCTCTCCGGGGTCTTTCAGCATTTGTTGAGGAATGGGGGAGGGGGTTCCTGTCCAGGAGGCATTGAGGTTGGGCCACAGCCACCTCCTTGAAGCTTCTGAAGGCTTAGGGAGAAAGCTTGGGGAGTGGGAGAAGCCAGGAGTGGCCCACTCTGCCATTTCATGGCTTTGTGCCCCTGGGCACTGTGTCTCAGCCACATGGGATTAGGTTGCCTCAGAGTGTCTGTGGGTGATCAAGTGAGGAGATTTGAGAAGTGTAGTACAAACTTAGGGGGCCATCCTCTGGAGGGGTGCACCAGGCTCCTTCCCAGGTGCAGGCCTCATTGGCCTTGGATGGTTAGGGAAGCTGTAGGGAGAAGGTGGGCTTTGAGGGAATTCCTGCTCACCCTGCAGGAACAGGATGAGCAAAAGGAGGGAGGCCCAAAGGTAATGGGAATCAGTGGATCCCACAAGGAGCTGGGAGGGTTGGGGATCAGTTGGAATCCAGCCCAACAAACTTGACTTTAAGCATGTGGTGGGGCTCTCTCTAGGATGTACAGTCATATCAAGCTGGCTAGTAAGCTCTCTTCTGGCTGTGACTATGCCCTGTTCAAGGTGAGTTCTGTTCTCATGGCCCTCTTCCCTCAAAAGGACAAGGGGCGGATTTTTCCTGACTTCTGCCACCATCCTCCCTCCCAGAAGAGGTATTTGGGTGGGGGCACCACAAACAGTCTTTTTCAGGGCAGGGGTGTGATTTCTGATTGGAGAGACTGCTCTCCAGAAGCCCAGACAAAGCATGTCAGGCCTGAGCTGCACCTTGGAGAACACCTGAGTCTGGAAGGGTCTGGGAGAGGAAAGAGTCCAGGTTTCTTATTTAGCTTCTGGGCACTCTCCTCATCACTGTCCTACCTTACCCCTGGGGGTGCCAATGTAGGTATTTAAAGATTTCCCCAGGTGACTTCTGCCCAGCAAGGTCTGGGGACTGTGCAGTTAAATCTGGGATGTCTACCATTGCCCACAGAAATGTCTGCCCTGGAGGCTTCCTGTAGCATTCCCATTTGAACTTTTGTCTTAAGGAATCTGATTCAGTAAAGATTAATGCACGCATAGAAAAGGCAGTGAACAGTGACAAATAATGAGGGTCAGGGGCCTGTGGGGCTCCGAAAGGCTGCACGCAGAGGCAGCTGGGTCCCTTTGAAGGAAGGGAGGCGGTTGATCTGCCATTGGCCTTGCAGGATGGCATTAAGCCTATGTGGGAAGACAGCAAGAATAAGCGGGGTGGCCGCTGGCTGGTCAGTCTCTCCAAGCAGCAGCGCCACATTGAGCTAGATCGTCTGTGGCTGGAGACGGTGAGTGGTGGAGTTGGGCTGTGGGGAGGTCCAGAGGTAGAGTCAAGGCTAGAGAGGATCTCCAGGTGGTAGTAGTCTCAAGGGTGGTGGGGGCTGTCCCTGTGCCCAGTTGGAGGGCTCACCATCCCCTCTTTGGGCCCAGTTGCTGTGTCTGATTGGGGAGAGCTTTGAGGAACACAGTACAGAGGTGTGTGGGGCTGTCATCAACATCCGCACCAAGGGTGACAAGATTGCTGTGTGGACGAGGGAGGCTGAGAACCAGGCCAGCGTCCTGCACATTGGGTGAGGGCTGGGTCCAGGGACAACATGGGGGTGGGGGCTTGGTTTGCAAGGGAGGCCTCTGGAACTTGAAGTACCCTCTCGCCCTTCTCTCTTACCCACGTATAAAAGGAGTGGAAATCTTCTGACTACTCATGTCTCCTTTCCTATGTCTCCCTGCCTAGGCATGTATACAAAGAGCGCCTGGGCCTCTCCATGAAGACCGTCATTGGTTACCAGGCCCATGCAGATGCAGCCACCAAGAGCAACTCCCTAGCTAAGAACAAGTTTATGGTGTGAGGGGGTCTTGATACCACTCTGTCAGGTGGGACTACCACCCCATTAGCCTCATTGCTGCGGTGTGTGCAGGGTGGTCCTGGACTACACCATTGATCCTGGGCAGGACTAGGGGGCAGATGGCCTGATTCTTACTTATTCTGGAGTGCATATGAATACCATTTCTTCTCCTCCTCCTCCTCCTCCTCCTCCTCCTCCTCCCCCTGCTTCTTCTTCTTCTCCTTCTTTTTTTTTTTTTTTTTTTGAGATGGGACCTTGCTATGTTGCATAGCTTAGCCTCAAACTCCTGGGTTCAAATGATCCTCCCATCTCAGCTTCCCCAGCAGCTGGGACTATTGGTGATTACCACCATGCCTGGGTTCATAGTTTTGTTAGAGGTGGATTCACTTGAAGATGATGAAGTTCAAGTCCCTTTAGGTAATTGTTCTAAATAAATATTTCTGAACAAACTTGGAATTATTTTTAAGGAGGGCTGCAAAATTATAAGATCCAGGCTCCCCCAAACCCTGGTCCTGCCTGGAAGGAGCTCCTGTGAGATTCTTAGGTACCAAGGAGTTCCACCAAGGTCTACACTGATATGAGGAAGGGGTAAAACTGGGGGACCTCAACCACCAAGGGGCGGGGGATGGGCTCCCAGCAAAACTGAAGGGACAGGGAGCAACAGGCTGGTACTGTCAAGATTCAGGTTCTTGTTTGGCCTGAGTCTGAGCCAGAATCAGTAGAGCTGAATTTCTGTTGAATGCCATGGGCTGTCTGTAATTAGACCTCGGACAGGTATGTTAACCATCGTCATCCGTTCATCTGAGCCCCAGTTACTCTTGACAGCTAGGGTGGGACTGGGGTGCCGCGGATACTGAGCCTTACAAGGGCTGAGGGATCTGGAGTTCTTCATGTCGCGGTCACTGGCGCCATCAGTAGGCGTCTCCTGCAGGTCTAGAGGACGCCAGGAGCTTGCTGGGGCCGCTGGGGCAGTCTGTGAGAGGAATCAGAAGCCGGCCTCCACCAGGACAAGCTCAGATTGGGAGCCTAGCCAGGCCCAGAGGCAGGGCTCCGAGGGGGCGGAGTCGGACTGTGGGTAGAGCCGACTCGGAGGCGGGGCTCCTAGGAGACTGAGCCGGGCAGTGGGTGGGGCCTGGGGCGGGGGCGGGGCTCCGAGGGGAAGGATGCACTCTCCAGGCGGGGCCGCCTGGGCGCCGGGGGCGGTCCCTGCGGGGCGGGCCGGCGCTCTGTGTGGCCGCAGCCATGAAGCCGCAGCCGCCGGGCTAGGCCCGCGGCGGCTCTAGCCCAGGGCGGCCCGCTGAGGGCTGGGCCCACTCCCCGGCTCCGGTTTCCGGGCCGGAGGGTGGCCGCTCACCATGCCCGGCAAGCACCAGCACTTCCAGGAACCCGAGGTCGGCTGCTGCGGGAAATACTTCCTGTTTGGCTTCAACATTGTCTTTTGGGTGAGCACGGGGTCGACTTCGGGCCCTGTGCTGGGGTTGGTGCAAGGAGGTCCAGTCCCCTACCGGGGGAGGCCACTTCCTGCTCCAAGAGCTTGCAGCTTGGGACAGTCCCCCGACTCTTTCTTTCCACCCGCGCTCCTGATCCTGGGACCACCCCAGGGACCCCCAGAGAGGCCCGGATTGCTGGGGGGGCGGGACCCCCTACGGCGGTGCTAGGGAGTCTGCGGGTGTAACCCCGAGACCCGGCGGCGGAGGAAGTGTTTGCTTCAAGACCCCTGGGGCATACTATAGTGGGTTGGCCCCTCTCTTGTCCCACCTCCTTGTGGGGAGAGTCCGGTCTGTGCTCACCTCTTAGCTCCTCCAGCACCTGGGATTGATGCCTCGCCCTAGGTTCCTGCAACGTGGGGTGGGTCACAGCTCTCTTCCCTACCCAGCCGGTACTAGGATGCAGGCGGTCAGGGAGGGGCAATAGCCGAGTTCTCAGCGTTAGGGAGAGAGATCTCCCCGAGAGCTGTCCCTGGGGAACGGAATGCGACATTCCATAGCTGAGAGAACCGAGGCTCAAGCCGGGCTGCTCCTGCTCACAGAAGGGAGCTGAATGTGCCTCTCCCAGAGTGGCATCTGTGCCCCTGGCCCTGCCGAGTCATCTTTCCTTTCTCCCTCCCCCATCCCATCTCCAAAGCTGCCGCCTCTGCAGTCTCTGTTCACCAGGCCTTGGGTCAGAATACCAGGCCTTTTCACTTGTGCCACTTCAGTGGCACCGTCTTTCACCCACGTGATGTTGAAGCTTGCCCCTCTGGTTGGATGTCTTTAGACTTCAGTGGTGCTCAGCTCTGGAGGGTGTGGGCAGTGTGTAGGGAGCGCTGGTCAGGGTCAGGAGGCCTGGCTGTAGAAGGCTTTGGTCAGATCGCCTCTCCTTTCTGAGTCTCAGCTGCCCAGCCTCGGAGTGGGTGATTTGAAGTTTGCCCCCAAGGTTAAATGAGTTCTAATGAGTTATATTCTCTCAACTACTTTATTGTCTATATTTTATAGATGGGGTAACTGATGGAATAGGCATAGAAAGGTTAAGTCATTAATCTATGGTCACACAGCCAAGATGACAGCTGAGGAGTAGCAGATGCAGGTGAGGAAGAGTGGTGAACAAAAGGTAAACCCCAGTATCACGGGGGAGCAGGTACAAGAGACCCTGCTTTGTTCCTGGGGCCTGGGCAGGGTAGTGAGGGTAGGTTGAGCATTTGGATTTTGTGTTAGGGCAGCATAGAGCAGTAAGGGCTTCAAGGTGGGAGTAATGGTCTGACCTGACTTCCATATGGAATAGATGTCTGGCTTGCAGGGGGAGTGTGGGTGAGGGGCAAGGCCTGGAGATGGGGAGAACAGAGAAGCATACTGGGACCTAGCTACATAGCTGGCATAGTGGAGAGGGGTGGTGGCATTGGGAAAGGCGAAGAAAGCTCCAGGAAGAGGCCCAAGGCTGAATTGACAGGACTGGGCCTCTTAGGGAGGTGATGAGCTTTGGGTTTGGGTCAAGGTGGTCCCAGGGAGGTGCCTATGAAACAGGCCCAGGGACTTTTTTCTTTTTTGGCTCTGGGGAAGGAACCCAAGACTTTGTGCATGCAAGACAAGTGCTTTACCACTGAGCTACATCCCAGTCTTTATTTAATTATTTTAATTGTTCGATGGCAAGCAGACCCTGGTGTTGTCCTGCTTGGTTGGAATCTTCTCATGGTTTCTGATTGTTCTAGAATACAGCCGGTAGCCAGTTGTGATTGTGCATGCCTATAATCCCAGCAACTTGGGAGGTTGAGGCAGGAGGATGGCAAGTTCGAGGCCAGCCTCAGCAGCTTAGCAAGGTCCTAAGCAACTTAGTGAGACCATGTCCCCAAAATAAAAAGGACTAGGAATGTACTTGGTGGTTAAGTGCCCCTGGGTTCAATCCCCAGTACCAAATAATAATACAGCACACATTTTGCTCGTGACCTTCAGTGCCCTGTGGGTTCTGGCCTTGGCACCCTTCAGTTTGTTCCCTGTATCACCACACATGATCTTACCTCAGGCCTTTGCCTTTGCTGGGCCCTCTGACTGGAATACTCTCCTCTTCCCCTTTTCGTCATTCAAAGCTCAACTGAAGTGCCCCTGTCTTCCTAATTGTCTAAAGCATGCCCAGAGCCCTTTGTCACTCCAGTTTGCCTCCCCTGGTCTCATTTTCTGACATGTCCTTGTTTGTATGCTCACTCTCTCTTTCCCCTGCATGATGTAAGCTTTGTGAGGGATCAGAGCTTGTCTGTTCCGTTGGCCAGTGTATTCCCACCACTTGGAACAGTGCCTGGACATTGAGGTGTTTGCAGCAGGAAGGTGAATATTAGGGTCTGAACTTGCGAGAAAATTGTGTGGCGATCTGGGACATGCCAGTGTCATGAAAAGGTGGAAAATGGGTGTGAAGAGGAAGAAAGGTGGAAGGCTAAGGTTGGAATCCAAGGAGGAGTGGCCATAAGTATGGCATAGGGGAAGGCAGAGTCCTGGGAAGGAGCCTGAGAAGAAGCAGTGGAGGAAGGATGTTGAGTTAACTAAGGAATAGTTTAGGAAAGAGATAGTGTTGGCTGGTCCCCAGTCTAAAAGCTGGGGGCTGGTTAAGTGGGGTGAGGCAGAAGAGGTACTATTTGCTTGCACATCACTGGACCCAGTGTAGGGGAGGGAAGGAAATATGTTTCCAGAGAGAATACAGTGGTGGGTGGGAACTAGGGTCAGGGAAGGGAAGGATGGTCAGGGGTGCCGTTGACAGTGGCTGTCTCTGCACTCTGGTGGAGTTTCCTGAGTCTGGATGTCCAGGGACCTACCCAGGATCAGGCATGACAGAGTGGTGGACCTTAACTTTCAGAGCTCTTACCAACAAGGAATTAAGGCTGGAGGTGGGAAAGATGAGGGTGGTACCAGGGGCACCTAGGGGCTGTCTAGGTGGACAGTCCATAGCTGGTATTTGGAAGGCCCAGCCAGAGCTGTGGTGAGATGTTCTCTAGGGTTAGGCTGGGCCCCCTTAGCAGAATCCTGTTCTGCACTGAGATTCCTCATCATTCAGGGGTCACTAGTTGTGATCTTTGAAAGCTTACATCTTAAGATGCTGGGGTGTAGTTTAGTGGTAGAGAGCTCGCTCAGCATGTGCAAGGCCCTGGGTTCAATCCCCAACACTGCCAAAAGCAACAACAAAAAAAAAACAAGATAGCGAAATGACCTGGAAAGTGTGGAGGAGGTCAGATGGCAGTCTCAGAGCTACAGAGCTGCAGGAGGGTTGGGTTTGGGAATGGGCAGAGAGGAGGCTAGGGGGATGGAGCTCCAGCACAGGCCTGGGATAGGAGCAGAGGCTCAGTATGCTGCTGTTGCTTCTGGGCAGGAATGTATGGTCTAGGTAAGAAACACTGAGATGGTCCTTGGGAAGGTGGAAAGGACTCTAGATTCCTTTCACAACCTGAGTCCCTCTTTCTCCCGTGAGTACTAGGAAAGGATGAGTGAGAGTCCTGAGCTCTTTGCTATTATTCTCACAGGTGCTGGGAGCCCTGTTCCTGGCCATTGGCCTCTGGGCCTGGGGTGAGAAGGTAAGGTGGTGGGGTAGGGTGTGGGGCTGTCCTTGGGGCAAGGTGGTGGGAAGACCAGTCCCTCACACTACCTCTTCTCCCTCTGCACAGGGTGTTCTCTCCAACATTTCAGCGCTGACAGATCTGGGAGGCCTTGACCCAGTATGGCTGTTTGTGGTGGTTGGAGGTGTAATGTCTGTGCTGGGTTTTGCAGGCTGCATTGGGGCCCTCCGGGAGAACACCTTCCTGCTCAAGTTTGTAAGTGACCCCCATGCACTGGAGACCCACCCTCTTCCCATCTGGTTCTTGCAGTGTAGTTGGTGCTTAGTAACAGGCAGCTTTGTTATTATGCTATTGTCATCATTAGATTCATGTTATCCTTATTTATTAGGATTCTTTTTGTTTTAAGTGCCCACAACCCAGTGGCCTAAGCATGAAAATATATTTATTGACTTATGTAAAAAACAAAAACGAAATAACAACAAAAAACAAACCAGGGATGTGCTGGCCATAGGTCACTTAGCCAGGTCTCTGTTTCTCAGTTCTGCTTCCTAGGGTTTGTTCCACTCCCTATGGGTGGAAAGAGGCTCAGAGAGCAGATGCTGGCTTCACCCTGACCTTCCAGGAACTCCTACTGGAGGCTGTGGGTACTTTTCTCCCAACTCCTCTCAGAGTACTTAATTGAATGTCCTTGACTCTGATTGGCTGTTTCTGGACCAATCCCTTTGAGCTAGGAGGAGGTAGTGCTGTGATTGGTGGGTTGGTGGCATAGCCCAGTTCTGTATCTGGGCATAGCCCAGCTCTGTACCCCAGCGTCAGGAGAGAGCTGGAGCTGGCTCCATTTGAAACCTGGAACTGAAGTTATGCACAAGGGTGATTTTTCAAGAAAGCCATGTAGTTACCAGACAAAGGATGGGTAGGTAATAGTAACACTGCCTTTTACCATCATAAAACTGTACCAAGGGGGTAGGGGTGGGGCCCCTGGATTCTATCACCAGCACCAACAATACAAAACAAAACAAAACAAAACAAAACAACCCTCTCTGCTAGAACTACTACCTTCCTGTAATTTGCCAAAATGACAAACCCAAAGGGAAAGAGAGGAACTCAGTGTTCTCTAGGCTTTTCTTTTCAGAAGAGATGGAGTTGTTCCTTTGGCCATACATATGTGAATCTACAAGAACAGTGATATTGTGAGCGTTAGGGGAACAGGTACTGTTTTAAAAGGAATGCTCTACAAATGTTACCATGACAGAACTGGAAGAGTCTACAGTGTTACCCAGCATGCTGTTGGCATTGTAAACAAGCAAGTTAAGGGCAAGATTCTTGCCAAGAGAATTAATGTGCATATTGAACATATTAAGTACTCTTAAGAGCCAAGACAGCTTCCTGAAACGTGTGAAGGAAAAATGATCAGAAAAAGAAGGAAGCCAGAGGGAAAGGTACCAGTGTTCAGTTGAAGTGCCAGCCTGCTGCACACAGAGAAGCACACTTTGTGAGAACCCATGGAAAGTAGACCGAACTGCTGGAACCTATGAATTCATGTCAAAATAGATGTGGGGGAAAAAGTTCTGTGGACTATTTAAAAAAAAGAGTAAGCAGTACTAAACTAGTGGAGGATTGAGATTGGGGACTCTGGGTTCCCTTGAGTCTTGGTGGAGGTAGGGGGCAAAACTCTTCCCCCTGGCAACCTCAGAGCCCTGCGTCTCTAACCCCCACCATCTGTATGTCCCCAATCCAGTTCTCTGTGTTCCTTGGCCTCATTTTCTTCCTCGAGCTGGCAACAGGGATCCTAGCCTTTGTCTTCAAGGACTGGATTCGAGACCAGCTCAACCTCTTCATCAACAACAACGTCAAGGCCTATCGGGATGACATTGACCTCCAGAACCTCATTGACTTTGCTCAGGAATATGTAAGTGCAATATCCAGCATGGGCCACATGAAGGAGGTGCCTGATGGGCACATGAGTGAGAAAGGGAGAAGGAGCAAGTTCTCTGTGTGCTAGGACGGCCCCCTCATCCATCCAGGCCCCAGGGAGGAGACCCAGGAGTGACCCCTTCCAATTAGAAACCAGTTCCTATTGATTCTTGGTAATCCCCATATATCTAGCCTTGTGGGGGGGACAGACTTGGGAAATAGAGACCAGAGGGTCCTGATAGGCAGCTCTGAGTTTATGGCTTATGACACGCTTAAATGGAGGAAATTTGACATAAAAATATTGACTTCCCCCTTCTACTGATTCTTGAGCCCAAAGTATCAGTCAGGACTGTGTTCTGCTATTCCCTTTACTGGAAGAGGGGCTGTCTGTTTGCCACTAATCCCAGCACTTTGTTTTTTGTTACACCTGTCAGCCTTCTCTCATTTATATCATAGTCACATTACTTCAAGTTGGGGATACAGTCTGAGAAATGTGTTGCTAGGTAATTTTATCATTGGGCAAACATCACAGACTGTACTTACCCAAGCCTAGATGGTCCACACAGGCCAGCTTGACATGGACTCTTGAAATAAACAAGAGACTGAGTGAACACAGATGGGTTGTGCTAATGCTAGAGTAATGTGGTATAGTATTTTTCAGTAAACTTTCCTTTTTTTTTTTGAGATGAGGTCTTGCTATTTTTGCCCAGGGTGGCCTCAAACTCCTGGGCTCAGTGATCCTGCCTCAGCTTTCCAAGTAGCTGGTGCTGTAGTTGTATGCCACCACACCCATCTGTAAACCTTTTTTTTTTTTTTTTTGGTACTGGGGATTGAACCCAGGGGCACTCCACCACTGAGCCACATCCCCAGCCCTATTTTGTATTTTATTTAGAGACGGGGTCTCACTGAGTTGCTTAGGGCCTTCTTGCTAAGTTGCTGAGGCTGGCTTTGAACTCATGATCCTCCTGTCTCAGCCTCCCAAGTCGCTGGGATTACAGGCGTGTGCCACCGTGCCTGGCTTTTTTTTTTTTTTTTTTAATAAATAGAAGGAATCAACTCAAATGATAAAAAGTATAGTATAGTCAATACATGAATTAATAACATAGTTGTTTATTGCCACTGCCAAATATTATGCACTGTACATAATTGCATGTGCTATACTTTTATATGACTGACAGTGCAGTATGTTAATTTGTACCAGCATCACCACAAACATGCGAGTAATGTGTTTTGCTAAGACATGAAAACAGCTATGGCATTAGTAAGCAATAGGAATTTTTTGGCTCTATTATAATTTTGGGGGGAGCTACTGGGGATTGAACCCAGGGGTGCTTTACTACTGAGTTATATCCACAGCCCTTTAATTTGTTTTTATTTTGAGACAGGTTCTAAGTTTCTAAAACTGGCTTTGAACCCCTTGTCCTCCTATCTCAGCCTCCCAAGTTGCTGGGATTATAGGTGTGTGCCACTACACCTGGCTCCACTATAATTTTATGGGACTGTTGTCACTGACTAAAACATCATCATGCTGTGCATGGCTGTATTTCTTCAGCTTCTGAACATAGTTTGAGAACCCCATAGCAGCCCTGTTCTCACTTGAAAACCTAAATCCTGTGAGGAAGCAGCCAGAAAACAGTTCCCAAAACCTTAGACGCCTCCCACTTGCATGTTCTTGTCCACTCACACCCATACACGGTCACATACTTAGTCACCCGATCACACCCACTTAGATAGTCATGTGTGCTTGATGCCATCCACCACCAAGTGCCAACTCTGGGACCCAGAAATGAACTGGAGCTGGTGCCTTCTCCAGGAGCTCAACCTAATGCAGAGGCAGACATGTAGCCAGGGGGCTATGGTGGGACTCATTTGTTCATTCAGCACAGAATTGTGAAGGGTGCACCATGTGCCAGGCCCTGGGCCAAGTGCTAGGGATTCAGTGGTGAAGAAAGATGAACCTGTCCTCTTGGGAATGGCGTCAGGAGAGGCTGATGATAAATAAGCAAAATAGGTGTGTGTGTGTGTGTGTGTGTGTGTGAGAGAGAGAGAGAGAGAGAGAGAGAGAGAGAGAGAGAGAAATTGTGGTAAGGGCTGAAATGGAGAAGGGTAAAGGGAAGGCTCTCAGTGAAGAAGCAGTGGAGGTGTGGAGAGAGGAGAAGATTATTCTCCAGCAGGGACAGCGGCACTGAGCTGGTGAGAGGGCATAGGTAAGCTGTCCTCTAAGACCTGTACACATATAGCCACATGGCCCTCCCTTCTTCCATGGCTTTGCCCTTGGGGCCTGCCTGTGTGCCGCTGAGCTGGTCCCTCACCTGCCCTTGAGCCTCCCAGCCCTTGTGGGCTGGCTTTCCAGCAGCACAAATTGTTGGTGTCCGTTGAGGCTGCATTGGCCCCTCTCCCAGCTAGATGGAAAGCTCTGGTCATTGTGGGCCTTGTGCTCTCCATCGCCCCTGCCTAGGGAGGCAGCATGGGATATTCTGGGAAGGGGGCAGGGCTACAGAGTGATGCCAGCAGGTGCTTACCAAGTGGAATGGTACTGCTTGCAGGGTGCAGGGAGGGAGGGCTGGCAGGATTCTTCTCCTGTCCCTGCATCAAAGAAGAGAGAACTTGGTCAAATCTCTGGGCAAGTATGGCAAAATCCTGTGCAGTTCAGTGGTGCCTCTGTCTCAAGGGGGCTTGGCCTAACTCCTATCTCAGGGCCATTTGGAAGAAGCCATGATCCTCAATCCTTCTCCCTCCCTTTTTCCAGCCTCTTAGGTTAGCGGGGCAAGCTGAGGACCCCTTTCTCTGTACCCCATGACTCCCACCAGCTTGGAGCTCTAGGCTCCTGTCCACTCTGTGATCTCTTTGGATCCTGGCCTGTCTACTGTGGGGAGGGGGGAGGTACCCCTTCCCAGCCAGCCTTGTCTCTTGGTAACCTGGGCTTCTTATCCCCAAACAGAAGGAGGCTCCCAGGGTGGGCCTGGCTTCCAGCCATGGGCCTGGCTCACTCAGGGCTCTCCCCTGCCTCACAGTGGTCTTGCTGTGGAGCCCGAGGGCCCAACGACTGGAACCTCAATATCTATTTCAACTGCACTGACTTGAACCCAAGCCGGGAACGCTGTGGGGTCCCCTTCTCCTGCTGCGTCAGGGACCCTGCGGTGAGTGGGGCTGGAGGAGAGGTGGGGGTATTGTGGTTGTCTGGGAAAAACCCACCATGGGGCCCCACCTGGCTCTGCCTTGCCCTGGGGATGTGGATGTTGGGGGAGTTTCACAGGGGCAGTTTGTGCTGGGTGCACTGAGGCCTGCTGGAGCTGGGACTTTTTTCCCTCTTCAGCAAAACTTGTTTCTGATTATGGCAAGATGGAAACAGTAGGCCCCTGGAGGATGGGAACTGGCCCTGAGACCTCCCTGCACCCTATATTTCACTAAACACAGCTCCAGGTGACCAACTGGAAGGTTGCCTGGGGCTGGCGTCACACTCAGTCACAGGTGTGTGTGGAAGGATTCTCCCTGGCCACAGCCAGCCATCACCCCCCCAGGCCACCATACCAGTATGATGGGGGTGGGGCATTTCTAGGGGACTGGGGTGGGAGGTTCTGACCCCTTTATGGCTTTCTTCAGGGCAGAAATTTCTCACAGTGACATGCATGCAGTGGAAGTTCATCTGTGACTCCAAGGACCAGGTGTCTCTTCATATAAAACTTGAGGCAGGATTCCAAATAAATAGGCAGAAGGTTCAAGCTGCAGCTACATGCCCTAGTGTCTGGGAGAGAGGCACAGCGGCCTTGGGGAGCCTTGCTTCAGAGTGTCGTGGCATGGCAGAATCCCAGGTTCCAACTACCTCCCTGAAAAAGAAAAACCATTGTAGTGCTCAGGCACCACCGGTCCCCATCGGATGCCCCTTTACCAAGTTACTAATGGCCTGTTTCCCCTCAGGAGGATGTCCTCAACACTCAGTGTGGCTATGATGTCCGGCTCAAACTGGTGAGATGGTTGGGGACGTGCTAGGGACAGTTGGGGTCACTGAAAAACCTCAGGAATTCTATGGGATGGGGGAGTGGGTACAGGAAATCCTGGACACCCAGGGCTTGGTACTGGGGAGGGGTGGGCCTTTGGGCTTGGGCATAGGTGGGGTTGCTCATTTCACCCCTTGATGACCTGCTGTGTGACTGGCATTGTTTTAGACCTTGAAGATTCAATGCTAATGAGACAGAGTCTCTGTTCTTGTGGGGAGAAAGACACCAAGCTCATGGATACATAAATATAGACAGTCATATGCCAATTTCAGCTGAGAACCTGGAGGGTGAGGGGAAGAGGGCTGGGGCTCAGGAAAGGCCTGTCTGCAGAATAGGCGTCCATGCTGAGACCTCATGAGAAAGAGCCAGGGAGGCACAGACTCTGTGGCAGAGGTCCAGGGAGCAGGCACTGCAGGCCCAGGACCCAGGGGCAGGGATGAACTTCACAAGCTGAATGAAGGAAGGGAGAGTGGGCTGAGGTGAGGCTTGCAATGGCAGGCAGGCCAAGCCTGGTTTCCATGTGCCTTTAGGAACTGGAACAGCAGGGCTCCATCCACACCAAAGGCTGTGTGGGCCAGTTTGAGAAGTGGCTGCAGGACAACCTGATCGTTGTGGCTGGGGTCTTTGTGGGCATCGCCCTCCTCCAGGTACTGTCATAGCCCTACATGCCCCTCCCCTTGCCCAGTACTTGCTTCCTCTCCCTCACCTGCCCTCTGTCTTACAGATATTTGGCATCTGCCTCGCCCAGAACCTCGTGAGTGACATCAAGGCAGTGAAGGCTAACTGGTGAGGCTGCTACAGGACCTGGCCACATGCCTGGCCTACCCAGGCCTCTGGTGGGGCCCCCAGGACCTTCCTACTGTTCTTTTGATGGGCAAGGCCGCAGGAGGTTTCTGCTTGGACCTGAGTCCCAAAGGGTTTCATGAGCTGGGTTGCACTATATACCCACCAATAAGGCCCCTTTGGCTCTGCCTGGGCTGCTTGTCCTGGAGCTCTGTGTACACGGAGGGTGGTGTATGTGTGTACAAGTGTGCATTTGTGTATGTGCCCAGGGAAGCCACCGTCTGGGCTGCTGGGGTGGTGGGCTCTCTAGGGGACTAGGAAGGGTCCAGTTAAGATGGCACAGACCAGCTCAGTGGGAGGTGCTGCTGTGGTACATTTGTGTGCCTGCCTCCAGCCCACGCTGGGTCACATGTCTCCATGCATGATTGTGTGGGGTGGGCTTTGGGGCCTGCTGTTGCCCGGGCAACTGCCTCACACAACTTCAGAGATCTCTTCTCTACTAGCTGTGATCTTAAGCCTGCCAGGAGCCCACCTCAGCCTCAGTATCTGACTCTGAAATGGGTCCAAGAATTTTCTTTCTCTCACTTGCCTCTCAGGATCAAACATGATGATGGCTACAAACTACTCAGATAAAACTTTGAAAACCACTGGCTTGTGTCCACCATCTTGGAGGTTCTATCAGCTGTGGGACCTCAACATAGCTCTCCGGTGAGGGCCCTTGGCCCAGACCCAACCTCTCTACAAGGTTTCTTTGTCCTGGGTAGTTTATATATTTGAGACAACCTTTAAAAATTGGTACATTTCACATAAAAGACCAGATTCCCTGCTTCTCTTGAAGAATGACCATTGGGCCACACCAGCTCTTCAGTGGCAACATTACCTGGGACATGAGCTTCCTTGGTCACTGAGGTCCCGCTTGACCTATTCTCACCTAAGTGCCCTGCCTGACCCCCAACAGGCTGGGAGTTGGCTTCCCCTGCGTCTGGATTATTCCCTGAAAATGTCACAAGGCTGCTGTGGCCAAGACTCAAGAAAAGCACAGGGATATGAAGAATGGGGATGCTGTACCCACCTGAAGAGGGTCTATCTGGAAGGAGTCAGGCCCTGCTGGGGACTGAGGTGGGTGACAGAATACCCAGGGAGTGGCTGAGTGGTAGGATGGCAGTCAAGAAGATGTTCCAGAGGAATCAACTGGAAGCCCAAATCATGGCCCCATGGAGTTAAAAGGAAACTGGGGGGCTACTGATGGTTGGTTCCTGGGTTCGGAATCAGGTTTGAAAAGCTTCCCTGTGGCCTACAGAGCTATCTAGTGGCCACCAGAGGGCGCACCAGGACAGCATTCCCTGGGTCTGGCTTCCTCCTGCAACCTCGCTCACCCCACTGGAGTCAGGTGCCTACCCTGCTTATTAGTGCTTCCAGGCTTGCAGAATTTGAAAACTTCTAAGGGAGCAAACTAGCTCAGGCTTGGGAAGTCTGCCTCTTATCAGCTATGTGAAGGGCTGTGTGTGGAATGACTCTGCCCCACCCCTCTCTGGGCCATAGATGAAGAGGGGGAGGTGATGAGCTAGTGCAGAGGTCTGGTGGGTTATACAAATGAATGAAGATGGTTTTGGAGTCACGAGGCCTACTTCAGTTTGACTTGACCACCTGAAGACCAGACAGAGAGACGTTGTACCTTGTGACGCGAGAAATATTTGTGCAATCCAGTTGAAAGTGGCAACTCGCCTTGGAAAACAGTATGTCGTGGAGGCTGTGACAAAACACAGGTCTTCATTGGAGGGTGGTAGCTGCTATTCAGTGGTAGCTGGCTACTGTGATATGGGAATGCAGGTCTGATGTCAGAAATACAGAGAAGCCACAAACACAGATTTCAGTGTGAGATAGTCTGGATTTTTAAGTTGTTGGCAATTAGTTAAAAACATTAACTCTGTAAGCCAAACAAATAGCATAGGGTCCAGCTTTGGCCCCTATGCCACCATAGATCTCTGGCTGCTTAGCCATTCAGGTATGCTGGGAGCTGCTGTCACATGGCAGGGTGTGAGACACGCACCCAGCACCCTTGTTCACCGTGCAGGCTGGACAGGGTCCTAGGGTTCCTGACAGGCATTCATTGTGGGTGGTTTGTTCATGCTACAATAAATGCAGCTCAAAATACTGTGTGTACATTTTGCATTTTCTGATTTCAAATGTTTTTGCTTTTATTTTCTTCCTCAAATCTCACACACCCTTGTGATATGAAGTTTCTTTTCCTGATGAGGAAACTGGGATTCGGGGGAGGAAGGTCATCCAGAGCACACAGCTGGGAGAAGGCACACAGATCTGACTCTGTGCCAGAGTTTTGCACCATATCCATCATGCCTTTCTTTTCTTTTTCTTTTTTGTAACTTATTGACAATAGATTACTTTAGCTATAAAATATCAGATGACATGAATAAGTACCAACCAAATTTGTTATTTCTATACAAATCCAAGATTGCTATGGATAATTTTAGTTTGGAGAACACCAACTGGGTGGGCAAAGTGCTCTCTTAAGTTTTACATTTAACTAAGTTTAACTTTTAAAGTACAGTTTAGAATCCAGAGTGTATGGTAACAATAATCACAGGTCTGCGTGGGTTAACAAAAATTAAAGGAGAGCCTTAAATCTCTTATACATTTAGGAAACAGTTTTAATCATCAGAAATTGACTTAGTCAAAGCAAACAGATACAAGATAGGTCTTCAAATGACAGTGTGACCCTTCTATGTCAAATACAATGTATAAAAGAGGTTATCTTGCCCTTAAACTTACATAAACTTTTATTTTATTAACTTTTACATAACACTTAGATAAGGCTTAGACAGATTCACTTCTCAGATGCCTACATAGACCTTGCCACATATATTTTGGGTATCAACAGTAATGTTATAACCTAAATAACAGTTGTTTGGTTAACAAGTTACAAAGTAATCATTTAAGACTTTAAAACAGGTACAAACCCTAATTCCTTTTTTTTTTTTTTTTTTTTTTGGCAGTGCTGGGGATTGAACCCAGGGCCTTGTGCTTGTGAGGCAAGCACTCTACCAACTGAGCTAGATCCCTAGCCCAAACCCTAATTCCTTTAAGACTTAGTTTCCCCAAGTAATAAAACCTAAAAAAAAATTATCTCAATAGATAAGAGGAGATCAGTATTTCAGACTTTGCTTCATATCAGTATATTAAAGTTCATATAACTTTAACTGATTGTGCTAATTAAAGCCAATTTAGTAACACAAACTTTTTGAGATTTACCTTCCACAAACCTTCTATGACTTAAACATTCACAACTTTGCATCCTTAGTTTTGTCCTCTTTCATCTTGGACTTTAGCCCAAGAATATTACTTTACCAGACAAAAATACTTTCTTGTCTAAACATTTATTTTCTAATTTTCCATACTAAAATATATTTCCATACCTATAACTTTTATCTTTTCTAGTTTTAGACCCTTTCTTTGTTTGGGGGGTGGTGGCATTTCCGGGGATAGAACTCAGAGGTACTCCACCATGGAGCCACATCCCCAGCCCTATTTTATATTTTATTTAGAGACAGGGTCTCACTGAGTTGCTTAGTGCCTTGCTTTTGCTAAGTCCGGCTTTGAACTTGTGATCCTTCTGCCTCAGCCTCCCGAGCTGCTGGATTACAGGTGTGTGTCACTGTGCCTGGCTTTGGAACCTTTCTTAAAAATCAATATTCTGAAACGGTCCCTATGAATGTTCTCATTTAATTTACACAACAAGTTTCATCCCAGGAGAGGGTTGGACAATCCAGCATATACAAAAACTCTGCCTTAATCTTTTTTCCCCCAGGTTGCATTCAAGGGTTGGAGCACAGGATGTTTTTGAGCCTGACCTGTCTCCATTATCTATATCACAATGCCATGAACTTTGAGTTCGCCACTGTCAGTTGTATCCAGAGTCTCCTTTTGAACCCTTTTCTTATACTAAGCATATTGCTATAGGGGACCTTGAAGTTCCCTTTGCAGAGGCTGACTTCAAAACAGAGCTTGGCCTTAGTTTCTGTCTTTTTCTTTTCTGGGTGCAGTTATTGATTCTGCCAGTCTCCCCAGGCATTTAGTTTGATGGAATCCTATTAATAACAAGAATTGCTTTGCCCCAATGATGAACATCCCCTGGCCAAATGGGGTCTCCTGTCAGATCTTAAAAGGGGAGACTATTCCTGACCCCAGGTCATAAACTAACAGTGCTAGAACCCACTGCCACATCCTTTGTGGCCAGTGGCCTCCACCCCACAGGGGCAAAAGGGGCTGGAAGGCAGGACAGAGGCCAGGTTCTCTTTGGCCATTTCTTTTACAGCCCAGGCAGCTTTTCTGGCATTTGTTCCCCCCATTTTAACGTCCTTGACCACAGTGAGATGATCTGTGGCTGCCTGGGGCCAGGCTGAGAAGCAGTGCCAGCACTAGGTTTAAAAGATTGAAATATTTTTTTAACCCTTTCTTCTGGTGCCCTGCTATCTTTGCACAACAGAGGCAGTGCCTTTGGACACCTTCAACTTAGTTCTTGATGGTTCCGACCCCTTATCAAGCAACTGCATAAATGCCTGTACATACAGAATCTCTTTCATATACATTACCCCTTCAACATCAAGACTGCATAATAATCCAGAAAAACCATTCAAAGGCCAGATTGTGTTACAATAAACTTTCTCTTGGACCGGCTTTTGCCTATAGGTGGCCCATTCAGCCAAGGTCTCTCTACTCAGGAGATTACTGGTAAAATCAACACAGCATGGCCCATGTCTTAAAGGGCCTCTGGCAGACCAACTCCAATTGCAAGATTGTACAAAAAGGAACACAAGACAACCGAAGAGCAGCCCCAAAACCATGGCTGACAGATGGGATCATTTAAATTGACCAGCCAATAAGATAAAAAGAGAGAACACATTGTTAGTATCCAAAAATGAAAGAGGAGTTATCACTAAACATCCCATGGACATCAAAAAGATAATAACGGAATACAATGAATAAAAAATAAATAAATAAATAAATAAATAAATAAATAAACCAACGAACCAAGATCTTTCCCAAGAAATGGTCAGTGCAGTACTGGCCATGTCTTAAAAGGGGCAGTAACAGACAAAAAAACCAGACAACCAGAGGGCATTCCCAAGCCCAAGGCCAACAAATAGATGAGACCCTAGAACAGATGGGAAGGGAGTAAATATCCCTAGGTTCTTAAGTCCTGCTTAACTGTGACTCCTACACCAATGGTGCCACAGATGTCCCCAGAAAGAGGCCCAGAAGTGTGGAACCAAGGGTCTTGGTGTGCACACTAGGGTACTTACCAAATGGCCAAGGATGTCGTGACTTTACTGAGTTGTTTCCTTTTTCTCAAAGTGAACCATGACAGAGCAACCTATACCATTCAGGGAGAGAAGTCAGGCTCCCCAAAGCAAAAGGAGCTTTAGCAGCTGCTGGGACAGTCCCTCAGCCCCTCCCTTTACTCACAGGAACAGCTCCTCTGGTTCAACCTGAGGCAAACTCACCTGTCTCCTAACTCATGCAGTTGGCTCTCAACAAGTTCGCCAGCACCGTGAATCCTCAGCATGTAAGTGGGGCTCCTTGGAGAGCTAGGTCTCCCCAAGAAAGCTGGAGTGGGGTTGCTCTTGGATCCCATTGGAGTTGCCAAATTGGTTGCCGAAAGTTTGGTCCTTGTCCTCAATGCCAATCCAATAATGAGTACACAGTTTTGAGCAAAAGGAAAAAGAAGTTTATTGCTTTGCTAGCAAAGGAGAAACACAGGAGACTCCTGTCCCAAAGGCTGTGATTCTCCCGTCATCCTTCTCTTTCACCTCTAGGTGAAAGCTGTGTACTCGAAGTATCAACCACCAAGGGCTGAAACAAAACCTTCATCTAAGGGCAGTGGAACATCTGCTTAGATGCTGGATACACAGCAAAGAGAGAAGGGCAAGCTCCCTGCCCCATGCTGCTGTCTCACAGGGGCGACAAAACAAGTAGGCATACATTTTGGTTAGTAATATATGCTGTGACGAAAATAAGAGTGAGTTCCAGGGAGCCTGGGAGGGGTGGGGGAAGGGACACCATCTCTGGGAAGCTCTGGGGGAAGTGTTCTAATTTTGGTACCAGCTTCCACGGAGTCCCTGAAGCCTTGGTGGGTTTGTGTGAGAGAGCCTGGGAGAGGTGGGAATGGATGAGGGAGAGAGGGACATGATGGAACCAGGAAGTCTGGAAACAGGATTGGCAAGTTGGATTAGGAAAGCTGGGTAGGAATAGTGACCCTGGGTGGGCCCAAAGTTCTTCAAAGTTCAGTTGCTACAAGACATCCACCTGTCCAGATACTCATCCACCCACTTGCTCATCCATCTTCCAGTCCATCCATCCATTCACTCTCTTGTCCCCAACCTGCTATCATCCACTTGGGCACTGACCAGGGGCCAGGGTTATCCAGGCACTTAGACTTGTCCCTGCCTTCCCTGATGCCACGTTCATAGGCAGACAGGGAGCAGCGGCTCCCTGAGAGTGCACACTGAGAGGCAAGTGATGATCACAGCTAGGTGTGGTTTGACTGGTTTCAGACAAACTTCCTGTTCCCCAAGAGGAACATGGAGCAGTTCTCTGCTCCTAGGGGCCTTCACCTGCAGGTAATAGCTTTCCATATTTGCAGAAAATAAACATGTAAGGCTGCCCCCTCTCCATTCCTCTAGGAGGCCCCCTGGGCCATTGGGACCAAGATCATCCTCTGCCTTGTCAGGTTTGGATGCACATTGGTACTGACAAAGGTGGCAGATTATGTCTGCTAGCCTGGGAGATCTGGAGCTCTGGACTGGCCTAATCTAACCACAGGAGAGGTTGCCAGCAGATTCCCCCATCATCTTGGTAGGACATTCTGTGACACTAGGCTACCCCAGAGTAAAGAGAAAGTTTGGGGGAGTGCTGGAGTGAAGAACCAGAAGGGAATGAGAGCACTCAAGCTGACAATGTCCTGAGTCTCTGGGTGAGGTGATCGTGAGGACTGAAGAAAGACTACCACTGGTGAAAACAAGCATGTTCCTTGGAGGCACAACTCCAGGAGACCACCAGAGGGCACCAAAGCTCAGCCCACGCAGCATAGTGGGCTCAGGAAGTGGCTCCAGGTGTAAGGGTCTTTGTGAGGGGATTCCTATAGCCAAGCAAGGCCATACCACTGTTCTGAAGTCCTGGGAGCCCCCCTCTTGGTATGAAATCCAGGCTTTGCCACTGCTGTCTTCTTCTGGGACTTGGAGTAAACAACACTGCTAGCCCTCTCTCAGTGCTCAAGGAGACGCAAGCTTACGTTCAGGACTCTGTCAGTGAATGTCTGCTAGATTGATCTGGAGAAAGTGTGTGCAATGGTGGGTGTCATGTTATATTTTGAGGCTGAAGTAGCACTACACCTCCACTTATTCACATACACCTCCATTTATTCACCCAGACTTTACTAAGCACCTACTATGTGCCAGGCACCATTATAGGCACTTGGGAAACATAGGGAACAAAATAAAGATAGTGCACACACACTGTTCCTACAGAGCTGTGCAGGGCAGGCATTGCAGACTTTGTCTGTAAGGAGACAAAGAGTACATGTTTTAGACACGTGCTGCATAATCACTCAGTTTCAACTTCATGGAAGAAAGCAGTAAGATGAGCTGGACTGGTGGCGCATGCCTGTAACCCCAGCAGCTTGGGAGGCTGAGGCAGGAGGATTGAAAGTTCAAAGTCAGCCTCAGCAACTTAGCAAGGCCCTAAGCAACTCAGCAAGACCCTGTCTCAAAATAAAATATAAAAAAGGGCTGGGGATGTGGTTCAGTGATTAAGTGTCCCTGTGCTTAGTTCCTAGTACAAAAAAACAAAACGAAAACAAAAAGCAAAGTGAACAAATAGGACTTTGTTTCTATAGTGTTTTATTTAGGATGCTGGAATTTGACTTTCATGTAACTATCATCCTTCCTTTAATTTTTTATCATTAAAAATTAGAAAACTATCTTTAGCTCTCAAGCGAGATTAAGAGGCCATGGGTTGGATTTGCTTCATGGGCTGAGTTTGCTGATTCCTGCTCTAGGGAGAAAGGAGATGAAGTCGGTGAACATCCCAATGGGGAACTGACCTGTGGGAGGCGCTGTGTGCTATGGAGCTTTTAGAGCCAGGAAGGAGCTTGGAGAGGGCAGCAGCCTGGCGGTGAAGGCCTTGGTGTTCAATGGGGTGGTTAGAATGGCCCTCCTTGAGAAAGCAAAAAGGAGCAAGGACCTTTTATTAAGATTTTTTTTAATAACACAAGTAAAATAGGAACCCATGCCATTTTTTGAAATGGATGAAACTAAAGTCTCTTCACTGTTTCCCTCTGGTCCCTTTCAGGCTCCCCCTGTGTAGACTGTATAGTGCACCTCGGTATCGATGGGGGTTGTTTCCAAAACCCCTTCAGATGCCAAAATCCATGAGTACTCAAGTCCCTTTCACATAAAATGGCATAATATTACACAGTATAACCTACATCACCCCATTCCTTTTTTTTTTTTTTTTTTTTTTGGTGTTTTGGATTGAACCCAGGGCCTTTTGTTTACAAGGCAAGCACTCTACCAACGGAGCTATATCCCCAGCCCACCCCTTTCTTTTTGAAATGTAATAAACTGACACATAAAAACAAAAAATGTACATATTAGTGGGATACTATAATGTTTCAATACATGTATGCATTGCATAATGTTTAACTCAGGTTAGAAATATTTCCTCAGAATTTGTCATTTCTTTATGG
Source organism: Glaucomys volans (assembly GCA_020662805.1). NCBI lineage: Eukaryota > Metazoa > Chordata > Mammalia > Rodentia > Sciuridae > Glaucomys > Glaucomys volans. The sequence continues at coordinate 45,642 of JAJEJO010051760.1, forward strand.
TGAAAACTTCCAAAATTGTTTCTTCTGCCTTTTTGAAATCTGTAATACATTATTGTTATCTGTGAGATCAATTTGTTTTTAAACGTGGTACTGAGGATCAAACTCTGGGGTGTTCTACCACTGAGATAGATCCCTATCTTATTTATTTATTTATTTATTTATTTATTTATTTATTTATTGACAGGGTCTTGCAAAGTTGCCCAGACTTGCCTTTACCTTGAGATCCATCTGCATCAACCTCCTGAGTGGTGAGAATTAAATGTGTGCATCCAGATATCCGGCTTAAGAGATCAACTTTTCAATTTGTTTTATTTTATTTATTTATTTATTTTTTGGTGCTGGGAATTAAACCCAGGGGTACTTTACCACTGAACCATATCCCCAGACTTTTTTAAAAAAATTTTTGCTTTTGAGACAGGGTCTCACTAAGTTGCTGAGGTTGGTCTCAAACTTGTGATCTTCCTGCTTTAGCCTCCCAGGTCGTTGGGATTACACCCAACGTTGGGACCACCATGACCGGCTCAACTTTTAAATTTAATCAATTCATTAATTATGTTGGTGCTGAGGATCAAATCCAAAGCCTTGTGTCTGCTAGACAAGTGCCTTACCACAGCCCCGAAATCAACTTTTTCAGATTCCAAATATGAGATCATGCAGTTTTTAATTTTTCTCTCCTTCCCTTATTTCACTTAACATGATTTCCAGTTCCATCCATGTTCCCACGAATGACAGAATTTTATTCTTTTTAATGGCTGCTCCCTTATGCATCAAATCATCTCTAGATTCCTTATGATACCAAATACGATGTAGATGCTGTGTCAGTGATTGTTACACTGTTTCGTGCAGGAATATCAATGAGGGAAAGTCAGTGCCTGTTCAGTACAGGCACAGCCATCACAGGCCTAACTCCACCGTGCATAGCAGGAACAACAGAACGTTTTTTTCCAAATATTTTCCATCTGTGGATGTTTGAGTCCTTGAATGCAGAATGTGAGCATGTGTACAGAAAGCCAACTGTACAGACTTCCAGATCTCTTACATTTAAAAAATCTTGCGCTCACATTATATGCCATAGAAAATGTGTAGTATTATTTCCTGAGTGTTTGAAGTATCAGGACACCGTCCCCATCTCGCTGCAGCTTGTTTTTCTGTCTCCAAGATGTGTTTCATTTTTATTTTTTATTTTTGGGACCAGGGATTGAACCCAGGGGTACTTAACCACTGAGTCACATCCCCAGCCCTTTTTTTGTATTTTATTTAGAGACAGGATCTCTCTGAGTTGCTTAGGGCCTCGCTAAGTTGCTGAGGCTGGCTTTGAACTCAAGATCCTCCTGCCTCAGCCTCCTGAGATGCTGAGATTATGGGTGTGTACCACTGTGCCAATCTCCAAGATGTGTTTTAAAGACCTAGCCCTGCTCACACATATCAAGTTGGTTGGTGTCTTGGGGCTGCAGGGCTGTTTGTCAGCAGAGATTAAACCATGTTTTGCCTCTTTTATTGAGAATAGGAGAATTACTCTGTTCACACTTTGGGTCTCTTTCCACACCAAGACTAGCTAGGCATGGCCAAGCTTTCTCCTCTGGGATTCTGGCTAGATCAGCCACAGCTTCACTGGTCAGAAGGATGAGGGACCTGAGGGAGGAGTGGCCCCAAGTCAGACTGATGGCGGAGGTGACCCCAGCAGCTCTTTACTGGGAACTAGGGGTCTCGTTTCTGCTCCTCAGCTTTGGATGGGCAGAATAACCACATATTTTGGGGGACCTGGAACTCAACCCATCAGGCATGTGCAAGTCGCACAATTAACACTGTGGCCGTTGCCACGGCAATGCCTCCCTGGTCCCCTTTGCAGTTGTATGAAGAAACGGAGACATCAACCCTGCATATGAAGGATCCTTTGCTGCAGCCCTTTACTGGAGGCTGCCTCAGGTGCCCAGAAGCCTGGACACACCTGCACATCTGGGTCCTACTTCCAGAGATGGTTCTTCCTGGGATAGCTCTCTAGGTCTGCTTCCCACTCCAGAGAACTGCTTTCTCTGAGGACAACCCTTCCCAGGCTACTCCATGGACATCTCCCTGGAGTCATCCCTGGGAGAATTCTGCAGAATTCCACATGGGATTCCAGCTGGCTCACCCATCAGCCATTTGCCTCTAGAGCCTCTGTGTGCCAGGTCAAGCAGGGCACCCAGCATTCAGTAGAGACTCCAACACAGCCCTTGTCTTCAAGGAGCTCACAGTCTGGTGGGAGACACATGCATATCACCAGTCTCTAACAGTGGTTTATTTGTTCAAAGAGATGGTGCACAGGCAGGTGGTTAAAACCTGCAAACTACACAGTCACCTCTGTCTCCTTGTCTCCTCTGTTCCCCATGGGTAGCCACTGTCACCAGTTCTGATGTACCCTCCCACAGACGGCTTATGCTTCAGAAAGCAGATTTCAAGAAACAAAGCAAGCCAGAACCAAATCCACATCCTCTGTACGTTTTTCACTGACCAGTATTTCTGGAGATAATTACACATCAGTATGTATAGATCCACCCAGTTCTTTTCTACAACAGCGAACCGATAAGGATAGCAAGCACTCAAACTTAGCTTGTGCTGGACGATCCTTGGCACATTTCATTTGTGTTAACTGACCTAATCCTCAACGACCAGGAGACAAGCACTCTGCTTGTCCTGCTCTACAGGTGAGGAAGCCCTGTTGTGCAGATGGGGCACATTGCTTATTTGGCCTCTCCAGATGGACCTGCGAGATGTTTCCAGGCACTGATCATCCTTGTTCTTATATCTTAGGACACTTGCATCTCTGCAGGATAAATGCTTGGACGAGAACCGCTGGGTTAAAGGGCATGTGCACTTTTCATTTACATAGCTAATGCCAGATTGCCCTCCAGAGAGGTCACACCCATTTACTGTCTCACAAATAAGATAGGATGAGACCTTTCCCTCCTGAGAGCGGCTACCAGAGCCAGCGCTGCCTTTAACCACCATTTCCATCTATGCCAATCTGATAGGAGAAAACATTCTCTCCTTGTGCCTCGTACTATGAGAGGGGTTAAGTGTCTTTTCACCCAGATCAGTACAATCTAGTAGTCGGAATTACACAGAGCAAGGTCCAAGGGGCTCCGGGACCCCAAGGCTGCAGTGGTGTTTCTGCCCAGCGAGGGCCCAAGTTTAAAGGTGTGGCAGGTCTTCCGTGTGTGTAGAGAAGCAGGGAGGGCAGCATTGGCAGAGGGAAGCCTTGAGCAGACACTGAGGTGGGAGATGGGAATGCCAGATGGGTCTGCCCATGCCACACTAACGCCCCAGCCCCAGGCTTTTCTCACACCACTGGAGCTAAAGTGCAGTTCCAGGAGGTGGGAGGGCCCTTCTACCCCATATGGGGCATCTTCTGGAGGGAGTCGGCCCCAAGCCTTCAGTGAGGTAGTCCCCAGGCCTCTCTCTGCTCCTTGCCCTCCCTGCCCCTCCTACCCACGCTGCCACCAGTCCAGGGAGCGTACATCCTCATTAGCACGGTTCAGCGGCCAGCACTGGTAATTGATCTCCTTCTGGCCCAGTGTGGACAGCAGCTAATGGGGATGAATGGGGCGGGAGGTGCCACCCAGGGATGATCACTTGGAGGCCTAACGG
>JAJEJO010051760.1:49278-110208 GCA_020662805.1 Glaucomys volans
GTGGGGGCGGGGGCAGTAGGCCCTGGGGACAGGGGGTGGAGGTGGGACTCAAGTTCAGGAAGGCATGGGGTGGGTTACAAGCCACCCTGGGGACCCAAAATTAGGCAGGCAGTGTCTCCAGTTATGTGGGGGTGGGGGAGAGAAGATACTCCAAAGCTGGGTAAGGCTGCCGTGGAACAGACCAATGACAAGGAAGGGTGACAGGATTCCATTGTTCAGTCAATCAATAGTTATTCATTAGGTGCTTACTGCATGCCAGCTACTATGCTAGGCATCAGGTAGAGATGATGTGGCTAAGGCAGTCAGGATCCTCTTCTGTGGTGTCAGGGGGAGAGAGTGATAAATGCCCAGGAGAAAATAAGCAAGGTTATGTGATGAGAGTTGACTGGATGGAGCTGCTTTTAAAAAGAGATCTGGAAGGTGTCCCTGAGGAGAACACTGTGTGCTGAAACCTTAATGGTAAGAGAGAAAAGCAGTTCAGGCAAAGAGGATGGGCAGTGCAAAGGGCCTGTGGTAGAAGTGATCTTAGAGCACTTAAGGAAACAGAAGAGCCACTCACTCTTTCTCAGGCTACTGTGGGCTGTGAGAAATTATTGATAAGAAAGCAAAGAGAGTCATGGTCAAGGCCAATCCCAGCTGCCAGGTCTGAGGGGTCATGATAGGCTGGATCCCTTTCCTGAGATAGTATTGACTGATCACAAAAGCAGAGGAAGGTCTTTCTTGGGTAAGCTGAGCCTGAGGACCCCAGTGAAGCCAGGCTTGAGGAGATGGTCATCACTTCCTGGTCACTATGCCTGCAAAGGAAGGGAGGAGCTCCCTGGGGTGACTGGGCCAGCTTTAACCAGACTTAGAAGAGAAAAAGGGGCCTTCTTAACCCTCTGGGACAAGGACAAGACATCCAGTCTCTGCTGCATGCTTGGCACAGTGGCTTCCCACATTGTATAACTTCTGGCCAACTTGAAAGCCCAGTTCAGTAACCCTCCTAGCAGTAAGAAATCTATTAATGTGCAGTAAGGTGGCACGGTAAAGCTTCCTACTGGAGCAGGACAGAGTCAGCCTGGCAGGCAAGCAGGAGCCTTCTAGAATTCTTTCAGAGTTTTAGACATAAAATCTACGTATTTTTTTTATGGGCAATTTAAGCAATTTTCGAGGATAATCTTGACTGTTCTCTTGATTTTTGCCATATGTGCTGACTTTGCTGTTGAATACCCAAGTTGGATTTGGCTGAGGCATGAGCTGAACCCGCCGTGGGCAAAAGTTCCCAAACCAGTGTAGGTTCTCACATGGAAGGACCATGTCAGATTTGTTCCCTCTGATGAAATGTTTACATCTTTATCTCCTTGCTTAGATTGTCTCTGCAACCACAGTGCATCATCTGCTATTGATACCTGGTCTGTTCTTTGTATTCTTGAAGGATCTGCTCAAATGTTCCTTCTTTTTCCTGCTGTCCCCGACCCTCCTTGCTCCCTCCTGTAGGTTTCTGTATTCTCCCTGCTAGAGAAAAGTGCAGTACAGTTGGCACTCTGTATCTGTACCAAGGGTTCCACATCAGCAGATTCAATCATAAGTCAAAAGGTCAAAAGTTGATTTTTTTTGGTTTGTTTTTTTGTTCTTTGGTACTGGGTGGGAATTGAACTCAGCGATGCTTTACCACTTAGTTATACCCCCAGCCCTTTATATTTTTTATTTCGAGGCAGAGTCTCCTTAAGTTTCCCAGGCTGGCCTCAAACTTGCTATTCTTCTGCCTCAGCCTCCTGAGTTGCTAGAATTATAGGCAAGCATCACTGTGTCCAAATCAAAAGGATTTTTAAAAATTGCATTTGTGGGGCTGGGGTTGTGGCCCAGTGGCAGAGCGCTTGACTTGCATGTGTGAGGCACTGGGTTCGATTCTCAGCACCACATATAAATAAATAAAACAAAGGTGTCCATCAACAATTAAAAAAATTTTTTTAAAATTGCATTTGTGGGGCTGGGGTTGTGGCTCAGTGGTAGAGTGTTTGCCTCACAAGTGTGAGGCACTGGGTTCAATCCTCACCACCACATAAAAATAAATATATTGTGTCCATGTACAACTTGAAGATATTTTTTTAAAAAAATTGCATTTGTACCAAACATGCACAGACTTTTATCCTGTCATTATTTTCTAAACAATATATTATATCAATTATTTACATAGCATTTGTAAGGCATTAAAATTAATCTGGAGATGACTGAAAATATACAGTAGGATGTACATAGATTCTATGAAAATACTATGCCATTTTAATTTATTTATATATTTATGGTACTACGGATTGAACCCAAGATCTTCTACATGTTAGGCAAATACTCTACCTCAGTCATACCCCAATCCTTTATTTTATTAATTTACTCAATTTTTGCAGTACTGGGATGTTCTACCACTAAGCTATATCACCAGCCCTTTTTATTTTTTATTTGAGGGAGAGCCTCACTAAGTTGCCCAGACTGACTTCAAATTTGTGATCTTCCTGCCTCAGACTCCTGAGTAGCTGGGACTAAAAGTGTGCACCACTGTGCTAGGTAGTACTATGCCATTTTATATAAGAGACTTAGCACCTGCAGATTTTGTTCTTTAATGGGATCCTGGAACCCAATCTGCTGCAGATCCTTAGGGATGACTACACAGCTTTTGGATTACAGATCTCAGCAGAATATGATCTAGAAAAAGCATTGGCTAAATTTCATCATCAAGTTATGACTTTTTAAAAAAATCACAATTTCTTAGCAACCAGAAATAATAAGAATTTTTAAAATCTAATAAAAGGCCTCTACCAGACATATAGAAAAAACTTTATTCTTGATAATGATACATTAGTAGCAGGAATAGGACAAGGATGCTTTCACTGCTGCAGTTAGGATTGTATTGGAGTCCTAGCCAATGCAGTAGCACAAGAAAATAAATAAGAACTATAAAGATTAGAACAGAAGACAGGACAGTAACCATTTCTTATCTCTTGTTTCCAACTAAGCAGATACTTAATAAAATTTTATTAAATTGAAGAAAATTCATATGTCTATAAAGAAAGTTCTTAAAGACTGTGGAGTAGAACAAACCCTCTAATAGCAAGAGTCTGAGAAAATCCACTGGTCCTCAAGACGTTCCACTGATCATACACTTGCCAAAAAGAGACACACAATATTTCTCTAAGGACAGAATGGAATGAGAGAGCTCTTGTTCTGCTGAGAAAAGATGGTTTTAAAATAATTGGTGTTGGTCCAAAAATATGGGCAAGATGTTTAGGTCAATGGAATCTCTGTGACAAAAAAAAAAAAAAGAAAAGAAAAGAAAATAGACCTGGATTCTGAAGCAGGGAGCTGGAGGAAGAAAACCAGGTAGTATTTTCTAGCTAGTGGGAGCTTCAGGAATCAGAGACTTGGACCCTAGGACATCTGTCTGCTCTTTCCCTTGGGATATATAGAGTCAGAAAATCCTGCTGTTTTCTGTGGGTTTCTAGAATATTGAGCGACTTCCCATCTGTTTCCTCCCAGAATTTTTTTTCTTTCTGGTATCAGGGATTGAACCCACAGGTGCTTAACCACTGAGTCAAGTCCCCAGCCATTTTTAAAAATTAATTAATTAATTAATTTATTTATTTATTTATTTTGAGACAGGGTCTTGCTAAGTTGCTTAGGGCCTTGCTAAATTGCTAAGGCTGGCTTTTAACTTGCAATCCTCCTGTCTCAGACTCTAAGCATCTGGGATTACAGGTGTGTGCCACTGTGCCTGGCCAGGATTGGGTTCTTAATGTGTTTATGACAGGCTCAGGAAAAGCAGTCCTGGCTCACAGTATACTGGCCCCTGGGCATTTCCGGTTTCTGCCTGGTCCTCATCTCTTTGCCTTGTTCTGGCATTGGCACTTGGATATTCCTTTGGTGGGATCCTCCATTGCACTCCACACAGGACCCAGGTTGTGCCACCAGTGTGTTCTGTTCCCTTGGCCATGGAAAAGTGGGCAAGATGATATTCCTGGGTTTTGCTGGGACAAAGATGCTTCTGCTTATTGACGTTATGGCGCTGCAGCTAGCTGACCATCTTTCTGCCGGTGGTCCCTGAGTGAGGCTGACACAGAGAAACAGGACAGGGTGGTCAACCCTGACCTGGTGACTATAATTGAGTCCCTAGCTGTAGCCATGTCTGATTGCACAACTATTTTTATTTTTAATCTAAGGTGGTCAAATTTGGTTTCTATCATTTGTAACAAAAAGAATCCTGAATTGACCATGGCAGGGAAAGGAGGGAGAATTTGCAAGCCTGGGTCAAACATGCTTTCTCATGGGAACATGGGATGTAAATGGAGTTTCCAAATGGATCCCAAATTGGCAAGCTCTACCCTTTCCTCTATCCTACACTGGCCCTCCCAGCGGGCTGGCCCCAAGATTGCAAAAGGAATTGAGGAACGATCAGCATCATGCTAAGTACCCATTTTTGTATAGTCCACTTAATTGAAGTATAATTTACAGATTATAAAATGTACCCATTTTAAGTGTATATTTCAATGAGTTTTAAAAATGTATTCCTCTGTGTAACCACCTGCCAGATAAGATAGACACGATCTGTCACCAAGAAGTTTCCCTGTGTTTCTTTCATATCAATCTCTGCTCCTCTCCACCTGCCAGGGAACAACTGAGATGCTTTCTGTCACCTTGGGCTAAATTTTTTTTCCACTCAAGTTTCATATACCTTTGGCCCTCCATTTCTGCAGGTTCTGCATGCTCAGATTCAGCCAACTACTGATTGAAAATATTTGAAAAGAAAATTGCATCTATACTGAACATGTGCAGATTTTATCATTCTTCCCTAAAAAGAATACAGTATAACTAATTAATAGCCTTTACATTGTATTAGGGATCATAAGAAATCTAGAGAGGATTGAAAGAGGATGTGCATAGGTTATATGCAAATACTATGCCATTTTATAAGGGACTTGTGTGTCTGTAGATGTTGGCCTTAGGGGCCTGGGAATTAATCCCTGTCATTGATGGAGGGGCAACTGCATATTTAATCTTCAGTATTCTCAGGTTCCATATTTGCGAATCAGTACTGGTGGTGCTTTTGTGGCCACTCATGGACGCTTGCAGAGTGGTGAAGATTTTGATTCCCTTATGTGCAGGTTTCCAGCTGAGATCAAACAAAGCAGTGCTCTGTCTCCTTGTTTCAGGTCTTAAACCAAACAAGTGTCCTTTTGCAAGGGACTTAGCACCACATTTTCTGCATTTTTGTGCTATTTCTTGGCCCCAAGCATAAGGTGAAGGGCTGATTGATGTTCCTAAACACAAGATGCTGTGATGAGCTAGGCACCCTGGCACACACCTGCAAGCCCAGCTACACGGAAGGCTGAGGCAGGAGAAGCTCAAGTTTGAGGTCAGCCTCACACTTAGTGAGACCCTGTCTCAAAATAAAAAATAAAAAGGGCTGGAGATGTGGCTTCGTGGTTAAGTGCCCCTGGATTCAATCCCCAGCACTACAAAATAAAAATAAATTTAAAAATAAACAAATAAAAATGAAGAAGGCTGTGATGTGGCTTTTAGAGAAAATACGTGCATTGTACAAGTTTCTTTCAGGCAGGAGTTACAGAGCTGTCGGCCATGAGTTTGGTGCTAGTAAATCAACAATATATATTAAGGAAGGAATCTTTAAAACAGAAACACATATACCACAAAGCTTTGATCGGTTAGCAAATATGTTGTAACCAGAGGCTCACAGGAACCTTATCTTGTGCTTTCCTATGAGTAATGGTCCAGAACTGGCAAATTTAGTGTTCTGGGGGACTTTATAGGACACACCGCATACACGTACCACTCACGCGTACATGGGGTCATGCAGATACAGCCTTTCTATCTGGCCTCTGTCACTTACCATAATGTTTTTGAGATTCATCCAGGACGTTGGGAATTTGTTGCTTTTCTTGCTGAGTAGTATTGCACTGAGTGGCGACACCGTCATTTCTTTCTTTACTCACCAGTTGATGGAACATTTGGGTTGTTTCCAGTTTGGGGTGACCATGAAGAAAGCTACTATGAACGTTAGTGTACAGATCTTTGTGTGGACGTATGTTTTCACTTCTAGTCTTAAGTATTTTCATATGGATAAATAAATTTAGTGTTTGTTTAATCCTTATAGTAGCTTGGTAAATTAGCCTTATTTTATACATAAGGAGAAGCAGCTCAGCGTAATGGTGGCCTGAATGTGGCTCTCAGCAACTGTCATCCGGACTCACTGCTTCTTCCCTGGTAGAGCCTAAGGGTCCCTATTCAGAGCTGGCCCCACAGTGGGGCAGTAAGGACCTTGGCTCTGTCACATCGTGCTAGAGGTAGGGCCTTTGGGAGGTGACTCATCATAACGGATTGCCTTTGTGAATGGATAAATCCGTTCAGGGATTAATGGTTTATCTTGGGAGTTTTTTTTTTTAATTTTTTAAATAAAAGTGAGTTCTCTGGCGTGCTTGCTCTCTCTCACCATGTGATGCCCGCTGCCATGTTATGTTGCACCAAGAAGGTCCTCACCAAGTGCCAAAGAGATGCCAACTCCATGCTTGTTTCAGTCAGCTTTCTTGCTGCCGTGACCAAAAAACCTTACAAGAACAATTTTAGAGGAGGGAAAGTTTATTTGGGGCTCACAGTTTCAGAGGTTTCAGTTCATAGATGGCAACTCCATAGCTCTGGGCCTGAAGTGAGGCAGACCATCATAGCAAGAGGGCATGGAAGAGAAAAGCAGCTCAGGACATGGCCACCAGGAGAGATAGATAGATAGATAGATGATAGATGATAGATAGATAGATAGATAGATAGATAGATAGATAGAGAGGCAGGCAGAGGGAATCTGCTCACCAGGGACAGAATATAAACCCCAAAGGCATGCCTCCAGTAACTTACCTCTTCCAGCTACACCCTACCAGTCTATGGTTACTGCTCAGTTAATCCATATCAGTGGATTCATCCACTGATTAGGTTAAGACTTTCATAACCCAATCATTGCACCTCTGAAAATTCTTGCATTGTCTAACACATGAGTTTTGGGGTGATACCTCATATCTAAATCACAATAGCACTCTTGGACTTCGCAGTCTCCAGATCTGTGAGCTACAAACAACTCCATTCTTTGTAAATTATCCAGTCTGTGGGTATTCATTTTATAGCAACAGCAAATGGATTAAGACAACGGGCCTTGAGTTTCCCAGCTGCAAAATGTACAGTTTCAGCTCCCTCCAAGGACCGCAGCTTTCTAAGCCTGTCGTTCTAACCCCGTTATAAATCTGATCTTTAGGGGCAGACTGTGCCCTCAATCCCAAAGCAGCCCTGTGGAGGCCAAGCGAGGCTAGAATCAGGACCGGCAGGATCTAGGTGGCCTGTCTTGTTGGCCTCAGGCTTGAGCTGCACAGAATCCAACCTGCCTGCTGGAGCTTTGAGGCTTCCCCTCCTCCATCGGGTGCATTCCAGTGGGGAAGCCCATCAAGGCCTTATGCTGTCCACAGGAGGAATGCATGTCTGGGATTCAGCTAGTTGGCTCATCTCTGTCACAGGGCGGTGAGCCCCAAGCAGAGACCTGATCCAAGGACTGAGAAATGGCTGGAGTAGTCTCCATATTGCCCTTGTTCCTCGCCCTCCCCAGGGAGGCTTTGATCTTTGGCATATTTCAATTTGGTGAGCTGCCTGACAACCTCCTGATGCATCTAGAAACTTTCTGTTCTCACAGTCAGTTAAGCTCTCACACCATAGTTGATATTCCTGTACCCTTATGGACCAGAGGCCTCGGCACCAGCTTGTCTCTTGGGAGACTGTCCCTTTGGACTCTGATTCCTGCCCCTTTCTTGGATCCAGGAAACCCCAGAAGGGACAGTCTGGTACTTGGGAGTAACTGAGGCAAAGGCTCAGTCCCAGGCTTGGGGAGCAAAGATGAAGATTTTGCTCCTGAGGTGTCACTGGCTATTTGGGGCTCAACTTCCTCATCTCTCAAGTGGGTATCGTTACCCCTACTTCATTCATTATCATCAGTCTCTACCAGTGGGCCAGGCATTGTCTTGGAGCTGGGGAGATGGGGAGTGGAGGGTGGGGGGAGGGGGGAGGGAAAGGATTCAGACCTAATGGGGTGATAGACAATTAGTTGTCATGGTTAAGCAGATGACAATAAATCCCAATATCGGGGGGCCAACTTGGGGCATTTCCCATACATACAATAGTCAGACCTTGGGTCAGAAATTGACTTTGTCAATTATGAGGTTCATTGAAAAAAAAGGGCAAAGTCAGGCAGCACTGGGGATCTAAATCTGCTCCTTGATTTAGAATGGGGTTACCTCCTGATAGTCCTATTGTAAATCGAAAATCAAAACTGCATTTAGCTGTTTTTAAAAGATGACTAGTTGAAACTGGGCACAGTGGTGCATGCCTGTAATCCCATAGGCTCAGGAGGCTGAGGCAGGAGGATTGTGAGTTCAAAGCCAGCCTCAGCAACAGTGAGACACTAAGCAACTCAGCGAGATCCTATCTTTAAATAAAATATAAAATAGGGTTGGGATGTGGCTCAGTGGTTGAGTGCCCCTGAGTTCAATCCCCGGTACCAAAAGAAACCTGCATTTTATACTATGAATCGATGGAACATCATAGCTTAGCCCAGAGTAACGGAAATGGGCTCAAAGCCTTACATTAGCCTATGTTAGCTGTGCAAAATCATTAACACAAAGCCTATTTTATAATAAAGTTCTGACCTGCATAATTTATGGAATAACATGCTGAAAGTGAAAAAAATGAATGCACAGGGTAGACTTTTCTAGCACTGTGAAGTTGGAAGGTTGTAAGTGGAATCATTGAAAATTGAGGTTCATCTGTGGTGAGAAGTTAAAGAAAAGTCTCTTTAGCATGTTGCCATCAGGATGAAAAATTCTGCTGAAGATGTGAAATCTCACCGAGGGGTCTTTCTGGCCTCCCTGGCCCGGGTCACTCAGTACCCAAGAGGGTGGAGGGTGAGACTCATTATTGACAGCTTGCCAACGTGCCCTATGGTTGGGAAGGGGTAGGTCCTTAGGTGCTGCTCCCTGACAAGTGTGGGAAGGTAGGGAAGACAAAAGCCACAGGTGTCCTTTGATTGGGCAAGGGTGGGGAGTGGTGGCAGGCAGCTCAGAGGAGCTCCTCAGATGCGTGCAACACTGAACTGGAAACTCTAAGAGGTGGAAAGGACGTAAGGCTTTGCAATTGTGGAACTCAGGAGGAGGTGGTCTCACCTGCAGCCAGAACCACCGAATGGCCAGGTTGCCCTCTGGAAAAACTTTCCACCTGCTATTCCTCTGACACAGCCTCAGAACATAGGAGGGCTTCTTGCTTGTTTGTGAAATGTACATGAAATTAGTGAACTCAGCACAAGTCCTTAGGTTGTCCTCCAGGGGTCTGCCTGCCAGGAATTTTGAGTTGAATAGCCCAAACAGAGGAAAGCACAAAGTTATGGTCCTGTCACTGAAGAGAGCAGTGACAGCAAGGACATGCCCAAGAGGGGTGATCCGCCTGGCAGGCGGTGGTCAGGGGCTTGCTGAGGAAGTCAGGGAGGGGAAGGCTGAGTAGGGTAGTGAAAGGCTGTGGCAGAGAAGCATGTTCTCTTGGGAGACCCTGTTTTTTCCTTCTGCCCTGTGGACCTTGGAGGGAGCTGGTTGCTGGGCAAACAGGAGCATAACTGTCCAGTACTGAGCTGGGGGTGGGCATTGGGACACAAAAGGGGAGGTGCAGGGGAGCCCCTGGGGAGAAGTAGAGGCTAGGAGTTGGGTGGGAGGGAAGGGGAATGCAGGCCCCTGCAGAGGACACCCCAAGGTTACCTTGGCCTGTGGCTCTGCAGGCTGGAGCTGCTGCCAGCAATGACAACAGCGAACCAGCAGCCTCTCCAAGTTTTATTATCATTCAAATGAGGATGTGGAGAGGTATTTCATTTGATTGGTAGAATAATAGGAGCCATTTATCTACCTTCTCTCAACCTTTCATATCTGTTTCACTATTTTATGGGATCGCATACATCATAGTAAAGGCAAAAATGTATTTTTTTCCCTTGACTTGGGGCTGGGGGGGTGCGGCAGGGATGGGAAGGGGGCTCTCAGAGTGGCTGGCAGGAGCTGAAGGAAATGAAATCGAAAAAGACTATTATTGGTGACAGACAGTTACATCTGAAAGGGAATAAGAAACTCCCCAATGTGAGCAAGGATGAGGAGTTTTAAATGGAAGATCTAACAGCCTCCAGCTCTGGGTCCACGGAGAGGCAGAGAACTGAGGGAGGGGCTGGGGGTGGGGAAGAGGAGGGGGGAGGGGGAGTCTGGAGGGTCCTTGAGAGAGAGAAGCAAGGGGTATGTGGCCCAGCTGTTGGAACTCTTTGTCTTTCTTCAGTTATGATAAATTACACATGTCATGCATTCTTCTTTTGAAAAAGTTAGAACATTTAGACCATTACAGGTAAAATCCCCTGTGACCACCTGCCCCCAAACCCAGCTCCTCTACCCTTCCACAGGGCTGGCTGCTATTCAGATGCTTTTTTCCCCTTGATTTTACAAATCCATAAAGACACCTTAAAAGTGGTAGTACGGTTTTGTGGATTTTCTCCCTGGTTCTTAAAAGGTAACTTACTGTATCATTCAATGTTTTTACCTGCTCAGTGTGTTTCTGAGCTCTGCGTGGATACACAAGGGTCTGATCAGTCCTGGCATTGCCACGCGGTACTTCTGTCTATGGCTGACAACCCCATGTCCCCTCAATGAACTTGGGTCTCTTCTGGCTTTTCACAGTTACAAAATGATGCTGTAAGGAACATCTATGTCTTCTTCCTGGACACTGGACAATACTTTCTTGGGAACAGGTAAGCAGTGAACTTGCTGGAGGGGTGTGTGAGTGTGTGTGCGTACGTGTGTGTGTGTGTGAGTGTGTGTGTGTGTGTGTGTTTGATTGGAGGAAACATTACCCAATAGTGTCCAGTGTCTCTCCCGGTGTGGCTCCAGCCAGCTCAGCCCAGAGAAGGATTCTACCTGCTGCCCAGGTGACTGTGTGTAGAAATGCATGAAGATTCTTGCCCAGGGTTGTCTTTGGCAGAGAGGGGAGCAGCAAAGGCCTGATTGGTCAGGGTGTCAGAGCAGAGCAGAAGTGGGGAGACCTGATTCACTGAAGGGTCCCTGGAGCTCCAGGTGTGACCCCACCAGGTATGTGACAGGGGTTTCCAGTGAGGTAGGCACAGAGCCTAATCCTGGACAATGGTGGGGCCACAGACATGGGGTAGAGAGTGCACAAGAGTCAGAGTATACTGTGTGACTGGCAGGGCAGCCAGCAGGGCCAAGGTAAAAGGCAAAACCTATCCCTGGGTGGTGCCAGCATAGGGCAGGGGTGTGCAGAGGTTGGGCAGAAAGGGGTCCTCCAGGGCCCTGACTCCTGATGGCAGCACAAAGATCAGTCCCTGAGCATAGGAGACTTAAGTCCGAGGTCCACAGGTGTGAGGCTGAGGCTCCCTGCTCAGGCCCTTGTCGGTGAGCATCATTTGGTTCCTGCTCGCTGGGATGCATGTGGTGGGAGGAGGTAGGACATGGCAGCCCTGGCCTGGTGTGAATTAAGTTCTCTATCCTGAGAGAAAGACTCACAGGTTCCAGAACTCTCTGGGAGTCAAGTTGCAAGGATTATGAGTTGCTTTTTTTTTTTTTTTTAACAACTTTATCGAGATGTAATTCACACACCAGACAATTTATCCACTTAGAGTATACGAATCAACGGTTTTCAGTATATTCACAGCTATATGCCACCATGATCATAGTCCATTTAGAACATTTTCATCCCCTCTAAAAGAAACGCTTTAGCCATTACGCTCCTTATTTCTCTGCTATGGTTCGAGTATGTGTGCTAAGGGTTTGGTCCCCAGGGTGGTGCTATTGGGAGGTGCTATGGACCTTTAGGAGGCAGGGCCTTCCCCTTAGGTCACTGGGGATTTGTCAGACCCCGCCAATCCTCTTCACTCTCCCCCTGCTTCCTGGCTCATCTTATAGGTTGTTTGCTGCACCATGTGTTCTTACCGTGATGTGCTGCCCTCACCAGGGCCCAAAGCCACTGGGGTCACCCAATCTTGGCCTGGAACCTCTAGAGCTATGTGCTAAATAAACTTTTCTTCTGTATAAGTTAATTTCCTCAGGCATTTCATTGTAGTAACTTGATGCTGACTAACATACTCCCCAATCACTAATCTACTTTCTCTTTGCTATGGATTTCCCTGTTCTGGACCTTTTGTACAAATATGGTATTTTATGCCATACTTCTTTCACTTGGTTCTTCCATTGAAGCATGTGCCAGAACTTACTTCCTTTTTTTTTTTTTTTTTTGGTACTGGGGATTGAACCCAGGGGCACTCCACCACTGAGTCACATCCCCAGCCCTATTTTGTATTTTTATTTACAGACAGGGTCTCACTGAGTTGCTTAGGGCCTCGCTAAGTTGCTGAGGCTGGCTTTGAACTTGCGATCCTCCTGTCTCAGCCTCCCAAGTGCGGGGATTACAGGCATGCGCCACCGCACCTGCTGGCAGAACTTTCTTCCTTTTAAGGTTGACAGGTTATGGTGTAGACAGACTACTTTTTTGTTTTTCCATTCATTAATCAGTTGATTGGGTTGTTTCCACTTTTTTTGGCCTTTTATAAATAAAACTGTTCTATACATTTATATACACATTTCCATGTGGACCTTTGTTTTCATTTCTTTTGGGTACATACCCAGGAGTCAAACTGCTGGCTCACTTGTCAACTCTGAAAAGCTGCCAGTGTTTTCCATAGCAGCTGTACCATTTTACATTCCTACCAGCAGTGAATGAGGATTCTGACATCTCTTTTTCTCACCAACACTTGTTTTTTTTTTTTTGTTTTTGTGGTACTGGGGATTGAATCCAGGGCCTTGTGCTTGTGAGGCAAGCACTCTACCAATTGAGTTACATTCCCAGCCCCTACACTGGTTATTATCTGACTTTTTGATTCTAGCTTTCCTAGGGGGAGGAGTTGCTTTTGGAAGCAACTTGAAAAGCTGATTCCAGAGCTTGGTGCACCTATGGCCTCCAGAGCCCCTGAGAATTTATCCAGGGAGAAGTCAGCATCTCTCTCCACTCCCAGCCAGTGCTCCTCTGAGTTGGTTTTGTCTCAGTCAGACCCTGCCACGTGAGCAGCATCAGGCCATTTTCTGACCTGACCTTGGAACTTGGAGCCTCCTGCAAAGGCCCAGAGAAGCTCTGAATGACCAAGTTGGGTCCTCTTGACTTTGAGTCAGCATATTATTCTTGTGATTAGATAGTCATGGGGTGGAGGAGGGGGGACTTAGTCACTTCGAACCAAAAGATACTTGATTGATGCCACTGGTACCTCTGAAGAGCTCAGGGTACAGGACACTACCATGCTTCCTGGCATGACCATCAGCCAGAATCTGCAAGTCCTTCCTCTGAGTTGGGAGCCCTGCAGGGTACTCCTGCTCTCATCAATGAAACCTGGGTGCTGCTTCCTTCATTTCACTCTCTCCCTGGGGATCTCTCCATCTGGTTTCTGCACTCGCTTGTCAAGGGTGCCTTTGTGGACCTACCTCAGAGGGAGGCACCCACCCCGACAGCCCCCCTTTCCCTCATTACTGTCCATCCCTTTCAGTTCTCAGAAAAAAGTGTGGCCTTGTCCCCTGGACAAGTGTGGCTGGGTTGGAGTGACACTGTGAAGTCTTCCCTAACATAGACAGTCAATGTCTGCCATCCCCTCTTTGCCCTATCACATCCCCATGCCCTAGCCCATAGCAACAAGTTCCTGGCCTTGAGGGACAGACTTCACAGAGAAACCAAGAGAAAAAGATCCATGCAAAGCCCAGGTCCTATCATATGGTAGATTTGGAACACTATCTGCCCAGCACATTTTTTAATCTCACCACAGATGGATGAGGTTAAAAATTCTGTCTGGCTGAGAAAGAGAGAAGGGTGTAGGGATCAGATAAGCAAGGTGACCTGCTGGAGCTCTCCTGTCCTGTGGAGTAGGGAGGTTTCCCTGTTCACTTCAGCCACATCCCCAGTGAGGGCCTGCGGAAGGGTAAGACCCAGGTGCAGCTGGGGATCAGATTGCAGAAGGTATCTGATCCCAGGTACCCTGTGTCCTGTGAGGAATGGTAACAGTAGAAAGGAGACAGCATAGCGAACTCTCCAGCCCTAGAGCCCAGGGAGGACAGCCCAGCTTCCAAGGAGGGCCAGAGGGGCTGCCCAGTTGTTGAGACCATAGCCAACACTGTCTTGGCCCTTACAAACAGAGACCAGATGGGGACACAGACACCTCATCCACTGCCAACGCAGAAGGAGATGATAGCCAAGAACCAGATGTCCCAGTGTATGTCATGGGGAAGCCAATGGGGATGACACTGACCAATGACCCATCTGCCACCTCTCCTGATGTTGTGACACCACTCACATTTGTTGGAACCCAGGGATAAGGAGGTGGGGGTGTCCTGGATCGGCTAAATCTAAATCCTAAGCACTGAACTGACCAAAATGTATTTTCTGCTGCTGGGTAGAAAATGAGGGTTTGAAATAAAGAAAGACAAAGATAGAAGGAAAATAAAGTTGTAGCTTTGACATGTTGGAAGAGCCTGACTATTCACACCCACAATCCAAGCCTAACTCAGGACAACTGGGGCCTTCCTGTGAGGTCCTCACAGAGACAGCCACAGCAGGGCTGTTCTACCCCCTCCCCAGGCCACAGAGATGGACCTGGATGTAGCTTCCACTCTCCCTTCTCAAGACCATCCATCTCACTGTGCATAGGTTCCAGGGGAATAGGGAGGGCTGGGTGAATGTGAGTGGAACTGTCCATCTTCCAAATGGGAGTCCCTGTTTGGTGAGGGACATTGTCAGGAGCACACAAGAGCTGGGGGGAAAGGCAGCAATGAAGAAGGAAGCAGGAGGCAGCCAGAGCAATCTGAGGTGGCCTGATGGTCATAGGAGAAGCCTGGACAAGGTCATCCACTGTCCAGGACTAAGGAGGCATGGCAGGGAGGACCAAACAAGGAATCAGCAGACTTGGGCGTAAGAATCAACTCTAGGGGCCCAGGGGGGAGTTCCCTGAGCCATATTTCCTCATCCCAGACAAGATGGGTTCTGTGGTCTCTGCCTGACCCATGTTGGTCCCCTTCATGATTCTCACTTAGGAAAACTTCCTCCCCCAGTGGTTCAGGCAGGGCTGTCTGCCCTCCGGCTTCAGGTGTGGTGCTTTGTTTTGGATGAGTGTCCCTCAAAGGTCCATGTGTTAAAGCTTGATCTTTGAGAGGAAGGACATACCTTTGGGGAAGTCCTTAGATCACTGGGTGTTCCCCCAAAAGACATTGTTGGACCCTGGCTGGTTCTCTCTCTCTCTCTCTCTCTCTCTCTCTCTTCCTGACTCATGAGTTAAACAGTTCATTCTGCCACATATTCCTGCCAGGATGTACCACCTCCACACACAGAAGCCCAAGGTAAATGGGGCTACTCGATTTTGGACTGGAACCTCCAACACCATGAGCTAAATAACCCTTTTTTCTTTATAAGTTAATTGCCTCAAGTATTTCATTATAGGGACAGGAAACTGACTAACCATTTTGGGTATGCAATCCAGGCCAAGCCATCAAGACTATATTCTTTTTTTTTTTTTTTTGCGGTGTTAGAGATTAGAACCCAGGGCCTTGTGCTTGCAAGGCAAGCACTCTACCAACTGAGCTACATCCCCAGCCCAAGACTATATTCTTGTATTTCTTTTATTGGAACCATTGGTCAGGAGAGGCCTGCTCTGCCCTGAGTGGCTATGCTGCCCATTGGGATCCCTCCTTCCTGTTTTTCTTGAGTTAAGCCTATGTTCACTTCAGGCCCTTTGCACCTACAGTTCCCTTCCCTGGAATGCCTTCTCTCACCTACATCTTCAGCTCCTTTTCCACATTTGAGAGCAGCCTAATGACCCCTCCTCACAGGGTCCTTCTTGGTACTTCCAAAGCACTCCCAAAGTACTATTCCAGGGTCCTGCTGCAGCTACTTTTAACTTTCGTATTGACCGTCCCCCTCATCCTTGGATGTCAGCGTCCAAGGGCAGGACAGAGGGGTCTGCTTACTGCTGCTCAGTCCCAGGGCAGAGCCCAGCACACAAGACACTTAGTAAATCCCCACTTGGACACCAAATGCCTGTGGAGAACTCTGTGCCAAGCTTGGGAAAGAGTTACGACCTCAGAGTTACCAACTCACATGTGCAAACATGGTTCTCAGATTTTTAATTTTTTAATTTACTTTTTGGTACTGGGGATTGAACCCAGGGGTGCTTAACCAGCTGCATCCCCAGCCTTTTTTTTTTTTTTTTTTTTTGAGACAAGGTCTTGCTAAGTTGCTGAGGCTGGCTTTGAACTTGCAATCCTCCTGCCTCAGCCTCCTGAGTCGCTGGGATTACAGGCATGTGCCATAGTGCACGGTGGTTCTTGGATTTTTAAAAACTAATTTTAATTTCTATCTCAAGCCCCTACTGTAGTAAATTCAGTACAAATTTGGTTAAGTTGGGGTCTCCTCAGTCACTTTTAAGTCCCTCCCTTCTTACTAAGGTTGCAAGCAAGATAGAGGAGGGACACACAAAAGGTCATGAGGCCCTTGATTAGGTGCACAGAGCTCCCTGGCTTCTTTGCAGGCTTCCATCCTGCATCCACATTCCTGGAGGTCTTTGGCTCTCCACACTGGCTCCCAGGGAGGTCTCCAGTCCTTCTGGTCCACTTCCATTTTCTTTAACACGCTCCTTCCTGACTTCTGGGGTCCCTGATTACTCTCTAAGACCAAACTGGCGACTGTCACTTTAAGACAAACATTCTTCCCTGCTGGGGAAGAATAGGTGCACCCAGTCCCTCTTCCTGCACCCTGGAAGTCCTCTGTCCAGATCCCTCCAATGGAGTTAGGAGGGTTGTTTTTCTGGTTGCTAGCCGGTTGGATGGGTGTCTCTGTGGCCCTCTCTACTCCCCTCAGAAGTGCAGTCACCCTACCTGGGGTCCCCAAAGTCCACAACGGACTAGCTTTCCTAGACCCCTCCCCCGTCACTCAGAGCTCTCCCAGCGGCCAGAGCCCCCTCCACTCACACTTGTGTCTGTCCTAGACGGATGGGGAGGTGATGATGAAGCTCAGGAGTCTGAATGTCATGCATACGTGAGCAAGGCTCACACAGCTCGGGGCCCGGGGACCGGGCTGCCGTAGGAAGGGCCTGGCATAGGGCTTCATCTTGCCCAAAGAAGCATCAGGACCGACTAGATTTCCGGTTTAGACCGACGCAGGTTGCGCTACGGTCCTGCTCCACTCAGGGGATGGGGCAGCGGGAGCCGGACCGGTCCCGCGTCCCCCACTTGGCCGACCTGCGATCAGATTTCCCATCGCAGCCTGCGGCCGCCGCACCCACACCTTCCACCTCCCACTCCGCATTGCTTCATTCCCCCTCTGCTGCAATTTATTATTTAAGTCCGCAGAGCCAGCGGGGTGAAGCGGTTCCTGCGAGACTCCGCGGCGGAAAAGAGACCCGCTGGCCTTTGCGCGCCTCCTGCGGCGGTGGCGCCGGGAGGACTGCGGACCCGGGGAGCCGAGCGTTGGGGAGGCCCGGGGAGGCGTCTGAGCCGAGCCAGTCCCGGGGCAGGCCGTTGCTCAGGGCATCATCCATAAAGGGGGCCCCTGGAAGGGCGGGGACATTCCAGCCCTTTACCCGGTTCCACAGCCCCCCGGAGACTGGATCCGCGCCATGCATTTGGGATCCAAGAGGGTTTGAGACTTGGGGACGCAGCAGCGGGAGGGCTCCTGGCAGGCAGGAGGGGTTTATGTAGCTCCTAGGGAGAGTGGATTTACAGCAAGCCAGAATTATAGTTAAAAACCAGGGGGATTCATAGAAATATTAGTATTGCTGGCTTCCTCTGAAGAGGGGGCCACCTTCCCGCAAGGCAAACTCCCGCTGGAGACCTGATTTAGAATGGGCCTGCCCACGGCCTTGGCCACAGCTCTGCTTCTTCACTCACTGAGGGGTCTGCTGGAGCCCCGGGGACATTTGAGTTTCAGACCACCGTTCTATGTGTGGCACAGCAGAAGTCAGGGAAGTCTGGGGACCAGCTGTTCCGTGGGATTCTAGAAGCCAAGCACTCCTTTTCTCCCTGTATATTCCTCATTGTAATGCCACGCACAATGCCTGGGTATGAAGCTTTGAATAAATACACGTTCGCTACACAGCAGAACGAATGAAGGAACGAATGAATGGTGAGACCTATCAGAGTCACGAGGCTGAATGGGATTTTGCCATTTGAAATGGCGAGTCTGAATTGCAGACCAGGAAGCAGAGTCTGAGGGCCTCTGGAGGAGTTCAGGGCATTTAGGGGTGAGGATGCTGGCAGGGAGGTTGCCCAGGGGTGACAGGAAAGCTAGGCTGAGGATCTGGAATTGGAGTCTGCTTGTTGCTTTGTTATCCAATCACTTTTAAACACCAATCTGGGGACTTAACTGGAGGGGCATTGAATCAGATTCTAAAGGACTAAGTGGGGTGATTTTGGAGCCTCCACAGGCTGCATGACTAGGAGGTGACCCTCTAGGTGTCCCAGATCTGCTGATCTGAAGGCTCCCCTGCCTGCAGAGCAGAGCATCTTTCTAACCCACTCCCAGCCCCTCACCCTTCCAGTGGTGGTCAGGTCCTATGGGTCTACCTTAGCCACTCACTGTGCTTTAAATAAGAGGAAGGAAAAGTATGAAATGACTGTTTGTTTTGTACAAGCAAAATCCATTTATTAAGTGCTGCACTTGTTTAAGAAAAAAACAACAGCTATTGACAAAATATAAGAAAATAAATTAAAGCAGCAACTCCTTAAAAGGACCCTGTCCAATAATTTGATTTTTTCCTCTTCTTCCCTCAAAGGCCAGAATGACACAATCAATCTTGCCATTCCATAGCCTGTCTCATTATAGCTTTTTCTTAAGTGGGAAAAGAGAAGAAAAAAAAATGGAGAGAAAATGAATGCCATCTGAACACTATCTCCTCCCACCCCATGATGGGTCCTACCTACTTGGTCTCTTTGTGTCCCCTACCCCAAGCTTCTGGCCCTGCACCAGTCCAGCTCTGGCCCCTGTCTTGCCCTAGCTGTGTTCCCTACATGGGACCCGTGTGTCTGGTCAGAGCTGCTCCTGGTCAGCTCAGAGCGTCTTCTGTGAACTTCACTGATGATTCATGATCCACAGACCCTGTGGGCACCATACCTTATCCCCCAGGCTGGGTGGGTTCCCAAACAGATTTCCCATCCTTACATTCTCTTCCAAATAACTGATTTTTTTCATGAGAAAAACAGCAGGACATGCATGTGCTGAGAGCACTTTGCACATGCTAGGGAGCCCACTCCATATGCAACATCTTGCTTCCAGTGAATTCAGAATCTCAGGTGGAGGAGCTCCCACATGGCCCTCTTTCCACTGACTGGCCCTCTGTGGCTACCATCCAGTCTGATCAGCTGTACACCTGGCTTCTGACTATACCCTGCCCCCACCCCTGCTAGTAACAAGTAAGTTGTTTTTTTGTTTTTTTTATTTTTGGTACCAGGGATTGAACCCAAGGATGCTTAACCACTGAGCCATATCTCCAACCCTTTTTATTTTTATTTTGAGACAGGGTCTCCATAAGTTGCTTAGGCCTTGCTAAATTGCTGGGGCTGGCTTAGAACTTGTGATCCTTCCACCTCCGCCTTCTGAGCTGCTGGAACAAGCATGGTTTGTTGGGAATCAAACCAGGTTTAAAGTCTGAGTTTAGATCCAAGGCCATGGCACGTCCTTGATCAAATCAAGTCAATAATACCCAGGGGTTGTTGTGAAGATTGAATGAGCAGTTACATGTAATAATAATAATCTTTTATAATCAGGCACTAGCTCAGTGCCTGATCCTGAGTTATAATTCTTTTCTGACATTATTGGCTGAAATTTTCAGTTCATACTACTACTTGCTTGAGAAAACTGAGGTACTGGAAGATTAGGCTAGCTGTGTATGGTCTTATAACTAGTAAGGGGAAAGAGGCATTTTGGGGGAAGGGGGAAAGGCTTTCCAGAATCTTCCCTTGCCTTGCTTATTTGTCTTCATTTCTCCCTGGAAAGGCCCCCAATGAGTGTGGTCTTCATGGGAGGGCAGTGATGGTGACTTTCTCCCATAGTAGTAGTCTGAAGGTAGCTTGTCCCATACTGTGAGACTGGGAGTGACCTGAGAACCTAATCCTAGCCTTCCTGGTGTTCCTGGTGTTCCCAACCCCCTATGGACTCTGAGAACCCCAAATGTATCTTCCCTTTTTGCTCATAAGCAGTCTGTCTCTGTACTCTACCTGCAATAAAGTAAATGATAGTGATAACACCAAGAGTAGCTATGATTTATCGAGCACTTACTATGTGCTGGTGCCCCAAGATAAAGAGCTTTATAGAAGTTATCGCACCTTGTCCTTGCCACACTGCTACATTCCCCCTTTTCCCCCGGCAAACCAACGGAGAATCATATACATTTGGATTCTTGCCTGTATTGCACTGCTAGAAAGAGGGTCAGCAGGTTCAAACTCTGAGACGCCTGAGCATAAGGATGGGAGCACAGAACTTTGTACATGTGCCTTACATAAAATGTGCATCACGTCCATTATGAAGTTACCGGGAGGTTCTGGTTCCAGGTCAGATGAAGTAAGTGCACTCCAGTCTTTCTCCCGCTAAATGCAGCTTCAAACCTGGACAGATTGTGTGGATTAGTTATCTGAAATCTCTGAAAGGAGGACACCAGAGTAACACCAGATCAGCCGGGATTGAACTCAGGGGCACTCGGATACTGAGCCACATCCCCAGCCCTTTTTTGTATTTTATTTAGAGACAGGGTCTCTCACTGAGTTGCTTAGTGCCTCACTGTTGCTTTGAACTCATGATCCTCCTGCTTCAGCCTCCTGAGCTGCCTATCAGTTTATTCATTTTGTTTCCCCCCTTGCACACTTCCTGGGCTGAATTCAATGCACAAAACCTTGTAATAAATATTGGGCAGGAGAGAGAAAGAAACACACACCCCAGGATAAGCCCCGTGATGCTGGCTTGAGGATCAAGAAAGGGGTCTCCTGTTGCTCAGGGAGAGTATAGAAGCTCCCATTTTTCTTTCATGTTCCCCTGTTACTATTCTTTCCATCCAAGGAATCACGTGGTGGTGGTAATAGCAGCAGCAGCAGGGTCAGCAGGAACCCAGAAGTCTCAGGGAAGGGAACCTTCCTCTCCAGCTGGAGGAGCCCTGGTCCATGAGAGTGGGTGCACCTACCACTTCACTATCTCTGCTGCTCGGCTCAACACACACAGTCACAGCAAGTGCACGGCAGAGTGGAAGCATAGAAAGCCCTGTGATCTAACCTGAGGACTGCAATGGAGAACTTCAGCGAACTGGAAAGGGCAGGAAAGATGATAGAGAGGGAAGAGCTGGGAAAAGTGACCCTTAGAGTCGTTTATGAAACCCTGGGATCACTACCAAACTGTATATGATCTACACGTGATGTGACCCTAAACAGCATTCCTAAGTGTGAGAACTAAACTTCAGGATAGACCACTGCCCCAATCCTGGACTGTATGCAAGGTGGTACCCATAAGGGTAAATACTGTAAAATCCTTGAAAATTGAGCTACATTGGAACCACAAGCCACAGGAAGTTCATAGGAACTTAAAATCTGACCCCAATGGAGTCATTTGGCTGCTAACAGAAAAATGCCAAAGTTACTCTATGGAGGAAGTTCCCAGAAAATCTCAACTCACTGGGGAAAAGTCAATGCTGAAATACCTTTGCTGAGATACCAAGCAAAGACTTTATAGCAGCTGTTATAAACATAGCCCAATATGTAAGGGCGAACAATCCTGAAACAAAGGGAAAGACACAAAGTCTCAGCCAGGAAACAGAAGATACTGAGATATTTAGAACTGAAAAATATACTAACTGAAGTTTAAAATCTCACTGGATGGGCTCAATAGAAGAATGTATATGGGCCGGGGGTCTGGACTAGCAGAGAGAACTTGCCTAGCCTGCACAAGGTCCTGGGTTCAATCCTCAGCATTACAGGAAAAGAAAAAAAAAATAAGAATGAACATTTTGCTGGGCACGGTGGTGCACGCCTGTAATCCCAGTAACTTGGGAAGCTGAGGCAGGAGGATCACAAGTTCAAAGCTAGCCTCAGCAACTTAGTGAGGTCCAAAGCAATATAGTGAAACCCTGTCTCAAAATAAAATATAAAAAAGGGTTGGGAATGTGGCTCAGTGATAGAGGAAATGATTAGTAAGCCAATAGAGGTCATCTAATCCAAATAACACAGAGAAAAGAGATTGGGAAAAAATATGAACGGTCTCAGGGACCTGTGGGACAATAGCAAAGGTCTAATAAAGGTCTAATATTCATATCATTGGAATCTTGAAAGGAGGAGGAAAAGAATGAGGTCTGGAAAAAAATATTTGGACAAATAATGTGGAAAGTTTCCAAATTTAGTAAAAAACATAAACCTACAGATTTAAGAAGCTCAGTGAATCTTCAACAAGATAAATACAAAGAAATCCATACCCAGAAATGTCATAATCAAAATTCTGAAACCTAAAGACAAAGTAAAAATCTTGAAAGACACCAGAGTAAAATGATACATTTCCCACAATGATTTCTCATCAGAAACCACAGAGGCCAGAAGGAAATGGAATCACATTCTTAAAGCACCATAAGAAAAGAACTGTCCTCTCAACTCTTAGGAGGAACCACAATGAAGGTCAAGTGAAGACATTCTCCAGTGAAGGATGGCCGGGAAGATTTGTTGCTGGGAGACCTACCCTGAAAGATTGCTCAAGGAAATTCTTTAGATAGAAGAAATAGGAGAAGGAAACTTGAAACATCAGGAGTAAATGAAAAGCAACAGAAATGGTAAGTATTTGGATACCTATAATGGACTATTTTTCTCCTGTTGAACTCATTGTATGTCTGATGATTGAAAAAATATGATATCATCTTACAGAGGTTTCAGTGGAAGTGAATTTAAATAGAAGAAAAAATGTAATGTTAAAGGGGAAGGGCAAAGGGACCTATATAGTGGTAAGTTTTCTCCATTCCATATGAAATGATCACATGTGAACTTTATGTAGACTAGGAAATACTAAGTATGCATTTTGTAATTCCTAGATCAACCAGTAAAAAAATTATTCAGAGATATAGTAAAATATCAAAATAGATATATTAAAATATATTCATAGTTAAGACTTAAACCTTATCCTTTATGTAAAAATAAACTGTAAAAAGCTATAGATTTAAAAAAAAGTTTGCGCCTGTAATCCCAGCACTTGGGAGGCTGAGGCAGGAAGATTGCGAGTTCAAAGCCAGCCTCAGCAACTTAGCAAGGCCCTAAGCAACCCAGTGAGACCCTGTCTCTAAATAAAATACAAAATGGGGCTGGGGATGTGGCTCAGTGGTGGAGTGCCCCTGGGTTCAATCCCTAGTACCAAAAAGAAAAAAAAGAAAAAAAAAAAGTTTGGAAGCACCCAGGAGAAAATCTTTGTGACAAAGAAGTAGGCAAGGAGCCCTCAGGAGTTGGGGCTGTGGCTCAGTGGTGGAGCGCTTGCCTAGCATGTGTGAGGCATTGGGTTCCATCCTTAGCACTACATACAAATAAATAAACTAAAAATAAAGGTATTATGTCCATCTAAAACTAATTTTTTTAAAAAAGAGTTCTTAGGCATGACATTAAAAGCATAATCTATAAAAGGATAAATTGGACTTTGAAAATATCTGCAAATTATATCCCAGCAAAAGATTTGTATCTAGAGGTTATAAAGAACCCTCAAAAGTTGGCAGGAAGAAAACAAAAAACCCATTTAAAAACTGGACAAAAGATCTGAACAGATACTTTGCCAAAGAGCATTTGTTAGTAAGCTTTTCATCTCTGTGACAAACACCTGAGAAAAACAACT
Source organism: Glaucomys volans (assembly GCA_020662805.1). Lineage (NCBI taxonomy): Eukaryota > Metazoa > Chordata > Mammalia > Rodentia > Sciuridae > Glaucomys > Glaucomys volans. The sequence goes on from JAJEJO010051760.1 coordinate 73,246, forward strand.
CAGAGAATAACCGAAAGCTCGGCCGTCATCCCCGATGCCAGTCCAATAACGAGGACACAGTTTTGAGAAAAAGGAAAGAGAAGGTTTATTGCTTTGCTACCAAAGGAGAAGCTAGCCTGTCCCAAAGGCTGTGATTCTGCCCATCGTGGGGAACAGGGGTTTTTAAAGAAGTGATTCAGAGAAAATGAGATTAGGGAGGAGAAATCTGAAAGGAGAAGATCAGGGAAAAGAAGATCAGGGAGAAGGTCAGGGAAAAGGATGGGAAAAAGAAAAAAAAATGTAAGTTTCAAAGCAACAAGGGATCTAGTCAAAGCATCAAGTGAACCCCTATTACAAGAGGAGGAAAAATACATTTTGGCTCAAAGTTTCAGAGGTTCCAGTAGACAGTCAGCTGGCTCCACTTCCATGGGCCTGTGGAGAAAGCGTGGTGGAGAGTTCACCTCATGGTGACCAGGAAGCAGAGCCAGGGGAAGAGTCTGGCGTCAAGGTAGAGTCTCCAAGGGTATGCCCCAAAGACCCACTCCCTCCAACTGGGTTCTATCTACAGTTGCCATAACCTCCTGATAGTCCATTCAGATGATGATTGATGAGGTTGGTACCCTCATGATCCAATCCCTTCCCCAAAGCCCCATCTTTTAATTTCACTGCACTGGGGACTAAGTCTTTTGGGGGATGTTGACACCTGAGTTTTTTGGGGGATATACACATCCAAATCATAACAGATACTATAGGATGGCCAATAAGCATGTGAAAAGATTATTAACATTAATTAGCCATTAAGATGATAAGTCACAACTTCACATCTATTAGAGTGGATAAAATAAAAAATATGGGTAGTACCAACTGTTGACAAGGACACAGAGCAACTGGATGCTCCCACATTTCCCAGTGGGAATTAAAAAGGCACAACCAGTCTGAAAACAGTTTGTTAGTTTCCTACAAAGTTAAACATGTAATTATCCATATGACCCAGCAATCCTACTTCTGGGGAAATGAAACCTTAGGTGTCAATGCAAACTGTTTGCAGCAGCATTGCCAATGACTAGAACGTTGCAAATGTCCTTCAAAGGTTGAGTTTGAGTGGAAATGGGTGCAGTGGCGCACGCCTGTAATCCTTCGGCTCAGGAGACTGAAGGCAAGAGGATCACAGGCTCAAAGCCAGCCTCAGCAACTTAATGAGGTTCTAAGCAATTTAGCAAGACCCTGTCTCAAAATAAAAAAAATTAAGAGATGTGGTTCTGGGTTCAATCCCTGGTATTAAAAAAAAAATTGTTGAATGGATAAGCTTGGGTACATGTATCTAGTTGATACCACTCTGAAATAAAACAAAAACAAAAAACAAACAAGAAAACAAAACTCTATCAATGCATGCAACAATTTGAATGAATTTCCAAGGCATTATGTTGAATGATGGAAGCCAGTCTCAAAGGGTTGCATGCTGTGATTCTGTAACAGTGGTTCACTTGATGCTTTGAATGTGGCCCTAGCTGCTCTGCCTCTGCAACCAATTTTTAAAATGGATACGTTTCTTTTTCTTCCTCTCTCCCTTCTCCTCCCTAATCTCTCCCTGCTCCCCAATCCCAGGGGAAACAGGATTACCTTTCTTCCCCATTTTAAGCAGATTTAGCAGTCCCTGAGTACACACCTACCATAGGATTGAAGTAATCCAGACTTTGGGGATGGCGCCAGAAGATCTCCAAAATTATCTCCCAAATTAACGAGTGAATTACAACTCAAGACAGAGAACACGTGGAATGTAGCCTTTGAGTCACCTCTTTAACAGTCCCCTGTTCCCCAGGATGGGCAGAATCACAGCCTCTGGGACAGGAGTCCCCTGTACTTCTCCTTTGCTAGTAAACCAATAAACCTTCCTTTTCCTTTTTCTCAAAACCATGTCCTCATTATTGGATTGGCATGGGGGACCAGGACTGAGCTTTTGGCCACTAATTCCTTTATGTGATATTCTTTAAAAAACAAAGCTCTAAACCAGGTGGTGGGTACATACTGATAATCCTAGCTTTTCCACAGACTAAGATGGAAGGATGGGGAGTTCAAGGCTAGCCTGGGTAACTTAGGGAGAACTCAGGTTTAAAAAAAAAAAAAAAAGCTATACTCCCAGTGGCTGAGGTAGGAAGATCTCAAGTTCAAAGTCAGCATCAGCAAAAGCGAGGTGCTAAGCAACTCAGTGAGACCCTTTCTCTAAATAAAATACAAAATAGGGCTGGGGATGGGCTCAGTGGTTAAGTAATTCAATCCCCAGTAACCACCCCCCCAAAAAAAGCTATAGAGATGGAAGGTAGGTCAGTGGTTTTATTACAGTCCCCAAGAAATAAAATTTTCAAATACCATGTCCCAGAAATGGAACAAACAATTCCTGGAAACCAAGGGGGTGACCTTTAAATTAAGGAAGTTGGAAAGTCCCTAAAGGCCTAAATGTACCATCAGGAGGGAGAGAGAGCTAACTGCTAATCACTAACATCTGCCTCTGTAGCATGGCTTGCTTGCATTGGCTAGAAACAGTGACTGTACCGCTGACCTCACTCACATGTCATTTTCCCTATAAATGCTGATAATGAGGGAGCAAACACGTGATCTACCTCCACACCGCTTTTAGGCGTATGGGTGGTCGTGGCTGGCCAGCTATAATAAAGGCTTCTTTGAACGTTACGTGAATGGCTTGGATGATCTCGTTCTCACCGGGTACAACATTTGGAGGCCCCAGTGAGATTTGATTTCTCCAAGCCCTCACGCCTAAATTGGCCTCCTGTGACAGTTGCCTGGGAGCCCTACCCAGAGTGGAGGGGAGCTCCTGAGAGATGTGCCTCAGCCTCACTCTCAGGGGGGACTCTGGCCCATCTTCAGGATGCTTCTCCGGATGAAGCCGCCTGGTATCCTGTCTGTCTCAGCGAGTCGGCTCTCTGGGGGACAAGGTCAGACTGGACTCAGTCGCTTATACTGAGTCCCAGGCAGGGCGAGACATGGCTCCTGTCCACTGGTAGGCCTCCCCATGTGGCCTAATCTGGTCATTGTCTGTCTGTTTGTATTTGTCTTGTCAGCCTGGTTCATGATCCTTTGTGCCTTTGCTTTGCTTTCTGTGTCACATCTCTCTCCAGGACAGTCTACTATGGGACAGAATCAGTCAACCGTGTGCCCCACTGTTCTAACTTGTTTTTTAGATAGTTTTCAGGACTTCCAAAAGCACACTGCTGACTACGGAGCTTCTGTTAATGAATTTGACTTGAGAAAGTTTTGTGAATCGGAATGGCCCACTTTTGAGGTCGGTTGTGCCCCTCAGGGAACAACAAACCTCCCTACTGCCCTCAGGGTCCAAAAGGGTCTTTGGGTGGCCAGGTCACATGACCAGGTACCCTACATTCAAATTTGGATTGATGTACTAACCGATAAGCCAAAATGGCTTAAGCGTTGCCTTTCAGATTCCTCGTCCTCTAGTTCAGGAACTAGGAGACACCATACTGTTTTGGTGACAAAGGCCAGACCAGATGCAAGACCCCACAAACCCCCATTCTGGATACCCCAGAAGAGGAAGATCCTTATCTCCCTAGCCCCCGACCCTACCCTACCCCTCTGCCAGTTCCCTCGGTCCCCCACCCTCCTCACCCAGACCTTCCTTCCCCTCACCATACCAGGACTGGAACTCCCTATACAGGTTCAGTCCCAGTCCCTGTTCTCCCTCTGAGATTGGCCCCTTCCCAACAGGGCCCTTTCATGATATATGTTCCTTTCACTATCAGTGACTTATATAATTGGGAGAACCAGAACCCATCTTTCTCTGATGAGCCACAAGGGCTCATATCCCTTTTAGAGTCTGTTTTCTTCACCCATCAGTCCAACTGGGATGACTGCCAACAGCTACTACTGACCCTGTTCACCTCAGAAGAAAGAGAGCGCATTCAGAGGGAGGCCCAGGGATCCATTTTGGGACCAAATGGACTGCCCACTGATGATTCTGTCTGCCTAGAAAGGGTTTTTCCCTCCTCTCACCTCAACTGGGATCCTAACAGCCAAGAAGGTAAGGAGGTTTCATCAGACTTTGATGAGGGGAGTGCGTACTGCTGCCCAAGGGCCCACTAACCTTTCAAAGGTGAGTGAGACTGCAAGTCCCAGATGAGTTCCCCAGCGCATTCCTGGAGCGCCTCCTGCAGGCATACCATTTATACGCCCCCATAGTTCCAGAGACCCTGAAAATGGGAGAGCTATTAACATAGCCTTTGTAACCCAGTCGGCCCCTGATATTAGAAGAAAGTTACAAAAGTTAGAAGGGTTTGAAGGAAAGGTACTGTCTGAGCTGGTGGAAATAGTCCAGCGGGTCTATGATAATAGAGACTCTCCCGAGGAGAGACAGACTAAAAGATTGACTGAAGTCCTATTGGCTGCTGCCAGAACACGACCCAACCCCTCCACTAGAGGGCCACCCTTCCCTAGAAGCGAGAAACTGGAGAAAGACCAATGTGCTTATTGTAAAGAGAAGGGACACTGGAAAAATGAATGCCCTCCTAAGACTAAAACCAGAGACAAAACAGACAAAAACCAGAAAAGTTTTTACAATTAGAAGAGGAGGACTGACGGGGCCAAGGCTCTACTCAGATAAGCCCCCAAGAGCCTTTGGTAAGTTTACAAGTGTGGGGGGGCACCTGTGAGGTTCCGAGTGGACACTGGAGTCACTTATTCAGTGTTGCAATAGGCCGAGGAACCCCTGTCAAAACCTAAAGTCCTGGGCTGGGGACGTAGCTCAGTTGGTAGAGTGCTTGCCTCATAGGCACAAGGCCCTGGGTTCAACCCCCAGCACCACAAACAAGCAAACAAAAAATCCTAAGGTCCCCGTCCAAGGGGCCACAGAAAAGACTCAACACTGTTCTTGGACAAGGGCAAGAATTACTGATTTAGGCAGGGGAACTACTCACTCTTTCTTGATGATGCCAGACTGCCCATATCCCTTATTGGGAAGAGACATTATATAAACTATAAGCCACCATATCTTTTTCCTCAGACTCTGCCCAGCTGAAGTTTGGCTCCCCTACCCATATCTTGTTGACCTGCCCATTGGGGGAAGAATGTCAATTAATCCCAGATGAAAGTCTAACTAAGGGCCTACAAAAGGACTCAAACTGTTTTGACAATTGTGATACTAGAGAGACTTTATTAAACTCCTTCCTCACAGAATTCCCTGAGGCATGGGCCAAATCCAACCCTCCTGGACTGGCTGCACACTGGCCTCCCATCATTGTCCAGTTCACCAGCAATGCCACTCCAATTAGGGTAAAACAGTACCCTATTAGCCAAAAGGTCTGGCTGGAAATTGCCCCACACATTAATAGGTTAAGAGCAGAAGGGATCCTAGTACCCTGTAAGTCAACCTGGAACACTCCCCTCCTGCCGTCCAAAAACCTGGAACGGATGACTACTGCCCAGTGCAGGATTTAAGAGAAGTTAACAAACAGGTAGAAACACTCCACCCCATGGTACCCAATCCTCATACTCTGTTGAGCCTATTATCTCCAGCCTTCTTCAGTCTTCCACTGGCAGCAATAAGTCAGCCCATTTTTGCTTTTGAATTGACTGAGCCAGAGGGGGATTACTCAGGAAAATTGACCTGAACAAGATTGCCACAGGGGTTTAAAACTCCCCTACTTTGTTTGATGAGGCCCTTGGTCAAGACCTACAAAGTTACAAGCAGGAACACCCAGAAGTTACCTTGCTCCAGTATGTAGATGACCTACTTCTGGCTGCAAGGACCTACTCTGAGTTGGTAAAGAAGCTACCAGGGATTTACTAGATGCCCTACAAGCCCTAGGGTACCGAGTGTCTGCCAAAAAGGCACAACTGTGTTCCAAAGAGGTAACCTACCTAGGGTATAAATTATATGAAGGACAAAGGTGGTTATCAGGAAAGAGGGTTCAAGCAGTCATCCAAATCCCTCCTCCCACCACTAAGAGACAAATCCATGAGTTCTTGGGAACTGCAGGGTATTGCCGCTTATGGATCGCAGGGTTTGCTGAAATCGCCCGACCCTTGTATGAGGCAACCAAGGGGCAAGGGGAAGAAATTAATTGGACTAAAACAGAAGCTGAAGCCTTCCAAGATCTAAAAGGGGCTTTAACCCAAGCCCCAGCCCTGGCTCTCCCAGATATCAAAAAACCTTTCCATCTGTCCATGGCAGAAAAAAGAGGAATAGCTAAAGGAGTGTTAACCCAAACTTTGGGACCATGGAAGAGGCCAGTGGCTCATCTGTCTGAACGCCTGGAACCTGTTGCTACTGGCTGGCCCAACTGCTTGAGGGCAACCACTGCTATCATCCTACTGATCAAGGAGACTACTAAACTAACAGTGGGACAAGAACTTCTAATCACTGCCCCCCACACCGTTGAAACAATACTAAAGGCTCTACCCGACGAGTGGATAACCAGCACTGGACTAACCCACTACCAGGCTCTATTGTTGGACCCACAGCGAATAAAGTTTTCAGCTACCACAACTTTAAACCCTGCCACCTTGCTCCCTGATGATGATCCCTCCCAGCCCATGCATGACTGTCTAGATATTTTAAACAGTTTCCAAGGGACCAGACCAGATTTACAGTACACACCCTGGGACAATCCTGAGCAAGAACTCTTCACAGATGGCAGCAGCTTCATGGTGGATGGCATCAGATACGCTGGAGCTGCGGTGGTCACCGTAAATAAGTTCCCTACAGGTGTCACATCAACTACAAAAGGACATAAGTCAGGTTTGGGGGGAACCCTGCACACCCAATCCAAGGGGCCAAAAGGACCTACAGTCCTTCCAGTCTGGGGATTTGGTATACACCAAGAAACTGCCATCCTCATCCTTGGAACCCCAATGGACTGGACCCTGGATGGTAATCCTAACAACTCCCACTGCTGTTAAGGTTGCCAGGAAATCTGTGTGGATACACTGGACTCACGTCAAGCCAGCTCCTGCTCCAGAACTGGAGGACCCTGCCAGAAGATGGTCAATCCAATGGATGGACAATCCACTAAAGTTAAGATTTTGGAGGACTTTAATCCCCCTCACCACATTATACTTACTATTAGCTGTAAACCCCATTGCAATGCCCACTGAGTGTCCCTCTGACTGTTCCCCACGTGGTATTTTCTCTGCCTACACATATGTTCCTGTCAGTTGCTATAGAAAAAAAAAAAACCCAATAGATTGCACACACAGGGAAGATGTTATTGGGCGGGAATAGCAAAAGCCCCACTTACAGGAGTTAGCTGCCCTTGGGCCTCCCGGGGAACGCTGGGAAAAACCTTCTGTTGGACCAGAGTGACTCACCAAGGAATGTCAGATGGAGGAGGGGCCCAAGACCAAGCTAGACATCAAGACGTTTTCACCCAGATCCCTAAAATCTTACAAGGCCTGTACCATCCCACTCGTAAGTCTCTCAAACTGTCCATTAAATGGGAACCCCTACCTGAGGGTCAAATAGCAGTCCCTTATGTGGCCATACTGCTTTTAAATGCTTACCTGACAACTGGTCTGGGACTTGTGCTCTAGCTCAGTTTTTTCCTATGATAGAAGATCTAGAGGGGACAGCAGAAGTCCCTGTACCTCTAATGGAAGACATCAGAGCCAGGGAGCCCCAAGCGGCCCAACTGGTACCTCTTCTAGTTACTTTAGGAATTTCTGGAGGACTACTATATATTCCTTTGCAGCTGTAGTGTTACAAAACCAGAGGGGACTGGATTTGCTGACTGCTGAAAAAGGGGAATTATGTCTATTTTTACAGGAGGAATGTTCCTTTTATGTAAATTGATCGAGGATAGTCCGAGATAAGGTAAAGGCCTTACAAGACTCCTACACAGTCAATATGCCCAACTAGAAAAATCTCATACTCCAACTAGTCCCCTAAATAAGGATTTGTTAGTACGGGTAAGACCAGTGGGGAATGTTACAGTCCCCAAGAAATAAAATTCTCAAATACCATGTCCCAGAAATGGAACAAACAATTCCTGGAAACCGAGGGGTGACCTTTAAATTAAGGAAGTTGGAAAGTCTGTAAAGGCCTAAATGTACCATCAGGAGGGAGAGAGAGCTAACCGCTAATCACTAACATCTGCTTCTGCAGTGTGACTTGCTTGCATTGGCTAGAAACAGTGACTGTCCGGCCCACCCCACTTGCCCACCCCACTCACCTGGGTCATTTTCCCTATAAATGCTGACAACAAAGGAACTAACACATGATTCCCCTCCACACCGCTTTTAGGTGTATGGGTGGTCGTCGTCACTGGCCAGCTATAATAAAGGCTTCTTTTGGCTTTACGTGAATGGCTTGGATGATCTCGTTCTCGTTGGGTTTAACAGTTTCAGGGGTGCAGGAAGACAATTAGGGAAGAGCACATGGGAGTTTTGGGGGTCGGACAGAAATGTTCTGTATCCTGATGGTTACATGAATCATCATGTGTGAAAATTCATAGGCCATATGTGTACAAAGTACTGTACTCTATTTGTTCATATAAACATATTCTACTGTCACGTACAACTACTTAGAACAAATAAAAAATTAATTTAAAAATAAATAAAAGGGAAATTCTGTGAAGTGCAAAAAGAATGACTGAGGACTTGATTCCTGCTGGGTCTCCAGGAAGCTGTGACTATGCAAAGCTGAATCAGGTCAGATTTACATTTCTGAGGGTCTTATCCACAAAGCTAGGGACAATAGGACTATCTAGGGATGGAAGGAGATCCAGCTTTCACCTTCTGGCCACCTTCTCAGAGAGGCCTTCTCTGACCCGCCCTTGATAAAGTGACCCTCCTGTAACAAGTTGCCACAACTCAGATGTTTAAAACAACACGTTTATTCTCTCAAGATTCTGGAGATTGGGAGCCCAAACTGGGTCTTACGGGGCTATAGTCAAGGTGTCGGCAGGGGTCTGTTCCTTCTGGGACCCTAGAGGAATCTGTCCCCTTGACTTTCTAGGCATCTCCAGGCCACCCGTGGAACTTCAGAGCCACAGTGCTAGACTGAGTCCCTGTCAGGCTGCTCTCTCTGGTTCTCTCCCCTCCACCTCCCTCTATCATTTCTAAGGACTCTTGTGGTCATAAGGTCCCCATCAAATCATTCAGGATAACCTCCCCCAACTCAAGGCTGGCAATGACCTCTGCCACCAACCGCCCAGAGTCAGGGTGGACTTTGCAGGCTAGGGGTACAGTCCGCCACAAGACTGCCCCCACCCAGGCAACATCTCACCTCTCAAATGTTCAGGTGTTCTGTGCCACCCCTGCTTCTGACCAGCTGGCTACAAACTCAGGGACTCTCACTACCCATTCGGGTTTCTTTAATTGGTTAGCGTGTGATGGAGTTCAGGAAAGTGCTAGACTTAAGAATGCAAAAGGATATCAATCAGAGGGAGGGACGGGCTAGGCCTGGGAGGGTCCCAGATATGAGGTTTCCATTGTCCTCTCCATTGCAAGCATGTGATAACCTCCAGGGCACATCAGTGTGTGACAGCAAAGTACGACCAACCAGGAAAGTTCATCAGAGCTTTGGTGTTCAGAGTTCCATTAGGCAGGCCTGATGGGTTGATCCGATGCAGGGGTTGAACTTCAACTCTAGGTCCCTCCTCCCTGGAGGTGGGGCTTGTATCAGTGGCTCAAAGTTCCAACGTCCAATCACCTGGGCTGGGCTCTATGGCATGTCCAGCCCTCCCCTGGGACGCCTCATCAGCATCAACGCTCAGGTGTGGTCCTGGAGAGCCACCATAGATAACAAAGATGGGGAAATTCTGAGGATTTCTAGGAATGGACACAAGGGCCAAATTCTTACTTCTAGACAGCAACGATTCCATCTTCAACCTTTCTTCCCTTGGCCATGTATAACCCAGCATCTCTGCAGGTTTGCCGGGTGGGACTTGGGTTCCTCTGTCAGGGACGTTACTCCACCCCTCAACCTCCCAGCGGGTCTCTGAGACGTCAGTCACCATTTTGCTTTCCTCTGGGCGCTGAGCCCTCTATCCGTGGTCTTACTTCTGAGTTGTTTATTTCTTTGCTGTCTCTCTCCCCTCTGTCACAGCAGGTCCTGGCACCTGGAGCTGTCCCGGGCACCGTGTGGGTGCCCAGTGACTGGGTGAGCGGGGAGAGAGACACAGAAGGTGGCATTCGAGCTCGATTTCCAGGTTGAACAGAGTGGTGCAGGGTCAGCAGGGGCTCTGGGCAAAGAAGAGTGAGCGTAAACGGAGAGAGTAGGACAGATCTGGCCGGTGTAAGAGGCCTGAGTGGCCTGCTGTGCCCAGAGCCCTGGGGTGTGCTGCGGGGGCAGGGGGCCAGGTTGAGAGGTAAGCAGAAAGGCCACCGGCACCCAGCTGCGCACAGGGAGGCTAAAGACCTGAGGGCACTTCTGTGGCCCACCTCAGTGCTGCCTCTCCCTGACCCAGTTGCCAGGAGGAAAGTTTCAGAAGTGACAGATAGGCACGGACCCTGGAGTCAGGCAGACATGGGCTCCAATCCCAGTTATGCTGTTCAGACTGTGGCCATGAGAAAACATCTCACCTCTCTGTGGCTGTTGCTGAGGTTGGTTGACTCGCCAATCTTGTTCAACGAACTTCTCTTTTGCTTTTCTCTACCATGGAGCCTGAAGAGCTCGGTTTGCCAATCTCTCTTGCAGCAAGGAACACAGGAGCTGGCTAATCAGCTGGAAAAAGAATCTTGGTGAAGAGTTTTCTGAGAAAAGACCGGGTTAAAAGGGGGACAGACGTGGATAAAGGTAAGCAGAATTTGGCTCTGTCTCCCCTTGTTGCTTTGAATACTGTACGATGTTAGGAGCAGCAGCAGCCATCTTATGATCATGAGGGGAAGTTACGAGTAATACCCTGAGAAAAGCTGGGCAGAACATAGAAAGTCCCTTAGCCTGTGAGGACATTTCTGAGCAGTTGTCAGCAATCAACCACCCTTGGAGTATTAGTTGGGTATTCTGTTAATTATAGTCAAATACAGTTCTTATTAATAGGTTTTCTAAGCCTTAATTTCCTCTGTTAACTGGAGCTAGTTATTTGGGTGGGGGGATACAGGGATTAAACTCAGAGGCACTTAACCACTAAGCCACATTCCCAACTCTATTTTGTATTTTATTTAGAGACAGGGTTTCACTGAGTTGCTTAGTGCCTCATTTTTGCTGAGGCTGACTTTGAACTCAAGATCCTCCTGCCTCAGCCTCCGGAGTCGCTAGAATTACAGGCATGTGTCATAGCACCGGGCTGGAGCTAGTAATTTTTATCAATACTAATTAAACGTGTGCTGTGGGTCAAAAACTTCTTTAGGTGAAAGCAAAATAGTAAACAAGGAATAGGTCTCTATTCTTTCTTTCTTTCTTTCTTTTTTTCTTTCTTTCTCTTTCTTCTTTTCTTTCTTTCTCTCTTTCTTCTTTCTTTCTTTCTTTCTTTCTTTCTCTTTTTTCTTTTCTTTTCTTTTCTTTTTTGAACCAGGGATTGAACTCAGGGACACTCGGCCACTGAACCACATCCCCAGTCCTATTTTGTATTTTGGTTAGAGACAGGGTCTCAATGAGTTCCTTAGTGCCTTGCTGAGTTGCTGAGGCTGGCTTTGAACTCGAGATCCTTCTGATCCTTCTGAACTCAGCCTCCCAATTTGCTTGGATTACAGGCGTGCGCCACCACGCCCGGCTGGTCTCTATTCTTTCTGCATTTACATTTCGGAGAGAGACAATGAACCCATAGATAGACGAAAATGCTTCTGAGGGTAAAAAGTGCTGTGAAGAAAAGAAAAGAAGGTTATGTGATGGAGAGAAACAGGTGTGGGCATGACATGAGGTCTTCATGATAGGACTCTGTACAGAAGTGATACTTGAGCTGAGATCTGAATGTGAAGATAAACATGGGTAGAGCGTGGGGAACAGCATTCAGGCAGAGGGAATAGCCAGAGCAAAGGTTTTGAGGTCCAGAGCCAAGCATGGTGAGCAGGTAGGCCAGGAAGGCCAGGTGGCTGGAAGGCAGTGAGTGAGGAAGGTGAGGATGGAGGTGAGACCACATGACAAGTGTCCTGGTAAGCAGAGTAGATTTACTCCTAATATAAGAGGGAGTCACTGGAGGGTCTTCCCAGGAGTGTGGAACAATGCCCCCAGCACCTGGCACTTAATAAAAGCCTCTGACCTGGGGTACAGAGGCCAGCCGTCCTTTCCCTCCTCCTCCTCCTCCTCCTGCCTCCTCGGAATGGGGGCTCCCTGGGCTGCCTTTTCAATCTTCCCGGCCCTCTCACGTCCTCCCCCGGGGCCGTTTTGCTCCCTCCAGAGCAGGCAAGCATAATTGCTGCTTTCCACAATGACATAAAAATCTAAGAGGCACAATCAATACAGCACACACACATCATCGTCTTTCATTGCAAACGATAAAAGCGTAAACAGCAGGGGTGACAGCAGCCAGGAGGCTGGGGGGGCGGCTGCGGGTCTGCCTGCCCACCCCTTCGCTTAGGGCCCGAGGTCCCTACTGGAGGGAGGAGGCACGTCCTCCTCATTTTGGCGAATGAACCTGCAGTTGAAGTCCACTTGAGGAAATGGGTTTTTCTCCTTTTCCTGCCACATTCAGCAACCTCAGTTCCTTTAACCAGAACTCCAATTTCTCCTCCCTTTGCTGTTTTACCTGGATTTCATTTGTCTGTCCCCCTACCCTTCAGCTGGAGCTAGGAGTGGCTTCCTGGGGGGCAGGACTTGCCCAAGTCTCGCTCTTGACCTTGACCCCGTTTAAGCCCAGCCCTCCACAGCCAACTTCTCTCCCTCCACGTCCAGCCTGCCACCCACAGCTTGTCTTGCAATATGCACAGAAACCATTATGTCCCCAGCTTTCACATCCTCCCGGGGAAGACTTCCTCAAACTAGTTACTTAATGAACGTCATCCAATTCCGATTCTGTCTTGCCGTAGTCTCATTTGCGAAAGCCAATCTGCTTTACGATTTTAACCTCTGGCTAGAAACTGCACCCAATTTCATGTCATCCATAAACTTGATGAACGATTAGCTTGCTTCTCTGCAGTCATTCATTTATTTATTTCACCAGCATTTAGTGAGTGCCTACTGGATGCTGAGTTCAGGAAACAGACTTAAAGGACATCCTAGTCCTGAGTTGAGGGATGCCAGTGCTGGTGCTGGGCCAACTTGGAAATGCTCTTTGCTCACCTGGGTCAGTGGGGTGGTGGCTTAAAATTTGCTAGAAGGTGCTGCAGGGAGTTTTGTATTGAAGAATAAATGCCATCCCAGTTACAGACTAGACTGTGTGCAGGTAAATAGTTCTGAGTGGTGACGGGAAGAAAGCTGTTGATATATACATGCCCAGGGCTGGCGAGCTTCGGGCTTGGAACCATCTAGAAATGGGATGCCTCTCTGTCTCTGGGCTCTGCTCATTGCCACATTAGCTTCATGCTCAGGCTCCATGTGGTAGAAAAAGTGTTGCATCCACTCAGGTTCAAATCCAAGTGTTGGCGGGAAGTTTATTCTTCTCTCAACAAATCCAGCGAGTGTTGCCTTGAGTCTCACTGATACTTACTGGGTCATATGTTCAACCCTGACCAATCAAGCTGCCTGAGAGGAATAGAAATCCTCTGATTGGCCAGAATGAGTCACATGGTAGCCCTGGACCCTGGGGTGAAATCATCTCCATTTAAATGAAGTTCATGGATTGAAAAGGGGTGGAGTGGGTGCTGTTAGCCCTGCAAAGGGGAGGATGCTAGGCTGCAGAAGCAGAGGTCCACTATGGTGGCCCACCAAGAGGTTTATGTCTTCACAGGTGGCAGAAGGGAACACCATGTTGTTCCTTTCTCCATGGTAGGCATAAGGAAGCAGTCACCAGATGCTCTGGAGATGAGGGTGGAACCTCCTCCTTACCCTGTTCTAGCTGCAGCCCCGGGGTCGGGGTGGGAGTGATTGACCTCCTACTTTCCCACATGCCCTGCTGAAACCAGCAAGTGATTTATAGTCAGTGCCACCTGTCCTCAGCCTTCCTCTTCTCCAGGCTCTTTTCCAGCCCTACAAAACCAGGTCTCCAGCTCATCCTGGAACCCTCTCAGGGGGGTGCTTGACCACTGAGTTACATCCTCATCCCCTTTTTAATTCTTTATTTTTGTTTTGAGGCAGGTTCTCACTAAGTTGCTGAGGGCCTTGCTAAGTTGCTGAGGCTGGCCTCGAACTTGCAATCCTCTGGCCTCAGCCTCCCGGGTCACCGGGATTACAGACGTGCACCACCACGCCTGGCACAACCAGCATCTTTTAGTGGAACTCCGCATTAGGGGATCAGCCTGAACCAGATCCATCTGTGTCATTGGGCTGCTCCTTTGCACATCTTGAGGGATTCCCACTCCTCTACCCACACCAGCTCTCACTGGGACTTAGGGAGATGTGGGCTGCAGGAATGGGTCTGGGCTTGGGATGACAGATCTACATCCTTGCCTTTTCCTTTTTTTTTTTTTTTTTTTTTTTCAGGTCTGGAGATGGAACCCAGGGTCTCACTCATGCTGGGCAAACACTCTACCACTGAGCTCCACTCCAAGACCTAGATCTAGGTTCTATTCTGTAGCAACCAGGATAAGATTTGGCTATGAGTGATGAAAACCACCCGAAAGAGGAAAAGCAGTGCTATAAACAAGAAGAGTTTATTTCCCAAATAACCAAGAGCCCAGAGGTGGGAGCCTGGGACGGCAATGAAGGTTTCTCAGAATTAGCAGCCACCCCACGTTCCTGCCACCCAGGTGTCTTCTTCAGGCAGATCCACTTCAAGGGCTGGGATGGCTTTGTAGTTAGTTCCAGCTGCCGGAAGGAGAAACGGACAAAGAAGCCCGTATCCTCCCCCCAAGACCACTTCCCAGAAATGCACACCATCCTCACAGTGTGGCCAAAAGGGTGACAAGAGACACTGGAAAGAGCAAGGAGACTGGATCCCAGGCAACCATGGGCCCAGCTAGAGACCAGAGGGAAGGTGGAGTGGATGCCAGAACACCAGCCAGCGGTCTGTACCCCAGACACCCCCAGTGCCCTGTCAGCCGCCACCTTACCTGCTGCCTCAGGGAGTGGATTACAATCCCGGAAGCTGAGAGATGGAGAAATCAGCTCAGCACACCCTATTGCCTCTGTTCTTTGTCACCCTCACTCTTGGTCCTGCCCTGCACCCAGAATACTCTTGTCCTTGAGGAATTTGTAAGGAAGAGGGTCTCTTTTTTCTCACCTGTGGGTTCAACTCAAGGCAACCTAGGGCACCCTGAGAGACCCAGAGGGTACTGTCCCCTCGCCTCCCCAAGATGTTGCTATGGATCTGTGGTGCCTGTTCCCCAGCACAGGCAGCTGCAAGCCCTGAAGCCTCGTTTCCATAGAAGACTTAAGAGTCTTCCCTGAACTGTGCCCATTTGTTATTGATACTGGTTTAAGATCCAGCAAATGCACGCTTTGTGACTCGGAGCTCCTGAAAAATGTGCAAACCCTTCTGTTTGCACAGCCCATCTGTAAACCAGGGCTAAACCACGTCCTTCAGCTCTCAAGGGTTTCTTGATGGATATCGAGTGTAAAATAACGCGGGTAATGTGTTCTGAGGAAGTCAGGGAGAGCGGCTGCACACACCCAAGGGGCCACTAAGGGTCATTGCCCCAGCCCCGGAAGGGGCTGGAGTGGGGAACGCTGGGGTGGGGGTGAGCTGTGCTTTGGTCTGGAGTGACTCCTGTTCTTCAGTGAGGCCAACAGGAAGTGGGGACCACTGGCCATGCCTAGCTGTGCAGAGCAAGACTGCTCCCCGCAGGCGGGTGGGCAGGGAGAGGTGGCATTGTGGACATGCCCAGAGGCAAGGGAATCAGACGTTGGCCTTAGATTTATTTTCATTGTATTAGATTGTATAATTTATTTTGAGATAGAGTCTCTCTGTGTTGCCCAGGCTAACCTTGAACTCCTGGGCTTGAGGAATCTTCTTTTTTAAAAAAATTTATTTTGATTCTACTCAGCTTTGTGAGTTTCACAGCATTAGATGGCAGTAGCCCATGGTATAAGAATATATCTTTCTAAACAATAATGATTTCGTTTCTTTCTCTTTTTTTCAAATGTGGTAGTGCTAGGGAGTGGGGGAGTGTAGTCATTTCCCAGAGTAAGCCAGAACGTTGATCCGAAATTCAAGAAAGTATCAGATGTACTAAATCCCACCCACAAAGGACCATTATTTGGGTTATCAAATGCCTCATTGGAAACCTAAATGTGGTCCTTCCTAGGATGGCAGAGCACTGAGGCATCTTCATGCCTCAGTCTTTTGAGTAGCTGGGATTATAGGTATGGGACACAGTGCCTGCCTGGGCTGTAGGCCACATAGTCCAGGGCCTGGTCCTAGGCAGACAGGAAGGAGATGGGTTCTCAAATGGAAGGTTCTCCTACAGAGAACACAGAGGCAATCCAGGTACAAGCATCTGCCATTGGGGTGACCAAGATGGCTCCAGGTGGTCACTGCCTTGGGCCCCCATCCAGTTTCAACACTGTGGGTGAAACACTGCTACCTGGGGTTGAGTGAATCTCCTCCCTCCTTACTACAACCCTGAATTGCCCTTGAACCCATGAACTCTGTCATGCCCTGCCCTGGCCTCTGCATTCCTCTCTGCTTCACCTCTTCCACCTCCTCTTGCTCACTTCCCTCCCACCACACTGCCTTCTGTTTGTTCCTCAAACCTATTATGTTCACTCCTGCCTCAGGGCCTTTGCACTTGATGTTCCCTCTGCCTGGAATCTTCTTCCCATAGCTCTTTACATGGATGACCCCCTAACCTCGCTGCCATCTAGAAGAAACCTGGAATTCCCCATCTCTACCCTCATCCACTTGCATTTTTTTTAACATTGTCTTTAAGATCATCTAAAAATAATACAGTTGTGTTCCTTCTTTATTGCTTTTCCTTCCACATGAACATGTGAACATGTCCACCTGGTTTCCTGTCCTCCCTGCATGCCTAGAACACATGCTCAGTAATGCACTGGAGGGAAGAGCCTTGGTTTGGGTTTCCCTAAAAGCAAACTCTGAGACGGTGCTATGCTTTGGCTGTGAGGGGTCCCCCAAAGCTCCTGGTAATGCGGGAATGTTCGGAGGTGAACTGATTAGATGACGAGAGCTGTAACCCAGTCAGCCATTCAAACTAGACAGGAGCTTGGTACCGAGGCAGGTGGGGCATGGCTTCGGGAGGTGGGTCCCTGCGGCGTGCCCTGAGAGGGAGCATTTTCCCTGCCACCATTCCTCTCCCTCTGCTTCCTGACCCTGCCATGAGCTGAGCTCTCTTCCCTGCATGACGCATGATGTCTGCCTCACCCTGGGCCCAGAGCAGCGGAGTCGGCCGTTTATGGACTGAGACCTCTGGAACTGTGAGCCCCAGACAAACTTTCCCTCCTCTGTGTTGTTCTTGTTGGGTATTTTGGTAACAGTGACAAGAGCTGTCTTAAGCACAAGGTTTCATGTGCAGCCTGTGACCTAGGAGGTGACAGGGTAATGGGGAAGTGGGACAGGAAAGGGGAGGCCACCATTAAAGGGATGTTCCCAAGCAGGTCCCTCTGTGGTAACTACAGCCTCATCCTCCTGCAAGGCTGGGAGCCAGTGGAGGGGACACTTCTGGGGTCATCCCACCCACAGGAGGGGGAGATGGCATTCAAACACACCTTCCAGGGTTATTGGTTGAGGGTTGATCTTTGAGGGTTTTGTTTTTCAGAAGAGTGGCCTCCAGACCACAGAAAAAGTCCTCCAGCTAAGAACTGTGGGTGCTGGAGGCTGGAAGGGGCCTGGGGCCCACTCTACTGGGGCACCTAGGTTGCTTGCTAGGGAGGAAACACAAGGGTGGACAGATGATGGCCCTGGGCCTCAGGCACAACCAAACCTACCCACCCACGTGGGGCCCAAGATCCGGGCTGACTCCATCAAGTGGCAACGGTCAGCCTCTGCTTTGGATGCCTTTGACCGTGGGTAACCAATCCAACTCAAATCCAACTCAAAGGGGATAAGGACCTTTCTACTATCTCACACTGCAGCGTCTAAAGCAGAAGCATCTGCAGGTGTGGGAAATCAGAGGTCCAGGGACTTGAGCTCTTTCCCTGCCTGTTCTATGCCCTTATTGGTATGTCAGCATGCCTCTCCACCCCTCCACCTGGTATCTCTCATGGTCATGATATGGCTGCTGCAGCTCCAGGAATCCCATCCAGATGCCATAGTACCCAGAGATAGAAGCATCTCTCCCTGTGATTCCCTGATAGGAGCAAAGAAAGCCCTGACTTCTTTTCATGTATTATTGACTTTGATGGGTCTGCACTCCCACTACCCCTAAATAAACAGCAGACCAAGAGAGTCAACCTGACAATATAGGTAAGAAGGAAAAGGACACAGTGCAGGTGACCAATGGTGCCTTCCAAATATACTTTCCATCCCTCTCCCTGCCAGAGAGAAGATGGTTGAGAGGACTGGAGCCGCAGCCTTGAGAGAGGGGCGCTGGGCACGGCAGGGCCTGACAGCATCAGTCTTGAAAGGACTGTCTTAGCTTTTTGATCTGCAAAGAGACCCTGAGCCCTGGCAGATGGCTTCCTGGACTCCTCAGGTTTCCAGCTCTTCCGCAGCCTCAGGAGGCAAGCCCCGGGCAGGAGAGTTTGGAGAAGCTGGTGGGGGTGGGGGGACCTCTGTGCCCCTCTGGCAGGTGTGCATTTTCTTTGGCAGCTAATTACTTAGGATGAATGATTCTGACTGAGATGGAAGCCCCTCCTCCTGCTCCTGTCCCTCCAGCTGGGACAGAACAGGTGGTGGAGGGAGCAGAGGGCTCTGGCGTCCTGACGAGGCTGCTCACGGGGAACATTTATCACTGGGGGTGTTTATACCCCACCTGGGGCCAGAACCCAAGCAGAACAGGTGGTACACTGAGAGTAAGGGACAGGGGAGGTGACAGGCAGTTAACTCTTCTGGCACCGTCCCCCAAAAGGGGGCTGGGCCTAGCCTTGTGACAAAGAGGAGAGGTACTGGCACCTGCCAGCAGGTGGCTACTAATGTAGGCGACTTGTGCACCAGAGGAAGAGAGAAAGGATTAAACTGGAGGCATTTCAGTTTCTGAATTTGAATGATTTGGAGATGGAAAACATTAACCCAGACCCGGAGGGCTGACTGCTGGAGTTTTGCTTGGGGTGGGGGGTGGGGTAAGGAAAACAGTCCTGCTGTGGAGCCTTTGCTGCTGACTGTGGTGTAAACACTGGCCCTGATTTCAAGGTACCCATTGTTGAACAACCAAGTTCACAAATCTTGAATATTCAACATTTGGTTCCTAGGAGCTGATGAGGGCCACTGCAGTGTCCCCTGGTGCACATGGAGGTTCATGTATAGCACCTACTTTATTTTCTCATGGCTCCTCTGTAAGAAAACACAGCCCCCCAACCCCCCATGTCTGGAACCGTATCCCAGGCACTCGGGGCAGGCCCAGTGTCTGCTTCCCTGAGCACACAGGGATGGGAGAAGAGAATCTCAGACGGATGGCATTACTGTGACAGCAACTTGCCACAGTAATGTCAGGAGGGGATCTGACCTGGAGACCTCTGCATGTCTTTCCTCTGGTGTCTAGACTGTGGATCTGGAAAGGAGATTTGAGTCCTCCATCCTCACTGAGCATTTCCCAGTGACCTTGGGCAGTTCTGCTGCCCATCTGCTGGCAGTGGACAGAGGAAAGGGAATGCTCAGGTCTTTCCTGGTTTTCCGTTCTGGAATTCTCTGTGCCACATGCTTTTCTTATACTCTTTTTTTTTGGAACCAGGGATTGAACTCAGGGACACTCAGCCACTGAGCCACATCCCCAGCCCTATTTTGCATTTTATTTAGAGACAGGGTCTCACTGAGTTGCTTAGCACCTCACTGCTGCTGAGGCTGGCTTTGAACCCGTGATCCTCCTGCCTCAGCCTCCAGAGCCGCTGGGATTACAGGCGTGGGTCACCAAGCCCGCTGACTTTTCTTACATTCTTTTCCTCCTGTCTCCCAGCCTCCACCTGAGCAGGCCCTTTGGGCATTGGAAGGCCCTAAGACATCCCTTGAGACCAACTTTGTCTTTCTGTAGGTCACTGTGATAGGAGAGCCACCCAGTCCAGGCTTTGGCTCTCCAAAGTGCCAGCCTGTTCACCCAGGAGTGGGCAGCTCCAGGGCCATCTTTTCCAGAGCAACAAACCCTCCTCTTCTTCAAATCTACATCCCCCAAATCCTAGATTCTGGAGCAGTCAGTGGGGGTGGGGAGGATGGCCCCATGGTGGAATCTTACCTGGGCTTCTTTCTCCATGGGAATGCCAGCTCAATTGCAGGTCCTCTTTGAACACTGACATTTAATTAAGAAATCATGGTGGCCCTGGGTTCGGTTCCCAGCACCAGGGAAAAAGGGAGAAAGAAGGGAGGGAGGGAGGGAGGGAGAGGAGGGAGAGAAGGCGGAGAGGGAAAGGGAGAGAGAGAGGGAGAGGGAGGAGAGTGGAGGGGAGGGGAAGGGAGAGACAGGGAGGAAGGAAGGAAAGAAGGGAGGGAGGGAGGGAGGAAGGGAAGGAGGGAGGGAGAGAGAGAGAGAGAGAAACGGAGGTACACTGTGAGCCACCAAGAGCTCTGCAGATGTTTTTAAACACCAGGGTTTCCATAATCTTCTTGGTCCAGCTCATCTAACCCCTTCCCCAGCTGGCACCTGGGGGCACCCTAGGGGGCCTCCTGGGGCAGGGGTGGCAGCCCCCAGTCCTGCAGTCCTCAGCAGGGTCTTCTCCTGTCACCCGCGGCGAGGGGCACAATGACCCCGCACGGCAGTGCTTCACAACCCAGACACGGCATTCCGTTATTTTCTTGCACCTGAATCTTTAAATCATCCGTGTCTCTTGGCGAGCCCTGGCCGTGGCGGGAAGCTGTTAATAATAGATACAAGCTACTGTCTGGTAACGAATTGCTGGAGACGGTAATTAGCATTTTAATTTAGCCATTTTCTTCCCACTCACCTCTGGAGACCTGGGTTCGAATCTGGAATTGGGGTCACCAGTGGAGATTTGCCTGTGTCCTCCTAATCTCCCCCACGGGTGTTTGTCTTTGTCACATGAGTAGCCACAGCCCAGGGCTGAGTGTGGCCTGAGGGGGGCACTGTCTGTCCAGACTGCGGCGCGGCAGTGCCAGGATTTGCGGCTGGGAGCCGGACAGACCAGCGCCCGCCGAGGGGCCGAGGCGGGGCGGCGGGCGCGGGAACGATAGGGGGACTGGGTAGGGCCGAGGACGAGGGGAGGAAGGGACATTGAGCGCCTTGGGGTGAGCAGAAAGGGATTCAGGGAGGGAAGAGGAGGAGCGGGCCAGCTGTGTGTCCTTTCCCACCCCAAATCCCCACCGACCTCATGCGCTGGCCGTCTTTCTCCCTCTCATAAGATAAAATTTAAAAACAATGGCAACAATGGAGGTTCTCTGCTATCTCACTTGGCTGAAGGAGGGGACACCGCTGGCAGTCTGGAGAGACAGAAGTCCATCCGTTTGCGCTTGTGGCCAGGGTGAGAACACAAGCCCTAGACCCGGACCCCCCATCTTGACCCTGGCCTTTGGTGCGCTGGAACGCCTCCCGAGGCAGATCCCAGTTTATCAAGGCCTGTCACCCCAGCCCCATTGCTATCTTCTAGCCACCCACACTGAAGAATGACCAATAGTTTTCCCTCCATGCAAAATGGGGCATGGGGGCTGGAGTTGTGGCTCAGTGGTAGAGCACTTGCCTGGCATGTGTGAGGTCCTGGGTTCAATTCTCAGCACCACATATAAATAAATAAAAGATCCATTGACAACTAAAAAAATATTTTTAAAAAAATGAGGCATGGTGTATGAGGCAGCAACTCCAGACTCCCAGGGCTTTGGAGCCAGCCAGATACTTGAGGTGAACAGGTGTCCATGAGAAAGGTGGCTTGGCTCTGAAGGTCCATGGTGGGTGCAGAATGTGCCAGGAGGACTGGCAGACTCTAACTGCTCAAAGTAGAGCTGACCAAATCTCAGTGATGCTCTTAGGCCTAGTGTTCCGGACTCATGCCATGATGCATATGGAGGTGCCAAAACTGGGGGGAACCTCTCCGTTCTCTCTTTAATCTTCTCTCTGATACCATCTCTATCACTTGGGGATCTTTGGGCTACAAATTATGGAAGGAAAAAATTCAAACTAGTCCAAACAAAAAGGGGAATATTTTTGTTCCTGTAAGCATAAAGGCAAGTGGTATATTGGGTTTTAGGTAATGCTTGATCCAGCTACACTAGGTCACTCAAGGATCTAATTTCTTTTTGACTCTCTGTACTGTTTTCTACAGCTCTACAGGTTTTTTTTTTTTTTTTTTTTTTTGAACTTGGAATTGAATTCAGAGGCACTCGGCCACTGAGCTACATCCCCAGCCCTATTTTGTATTTTATTTAGAGACAGGGTCTCACTGAGTTGCTTAGGGCCTTGCCCTTGCCGAGGCTGGCTTTGAATTTGCAATCCTCCTGCCTCAGCCTCCCAATTCACTGGGATTACAGACATGCACCAACATGCCCAGCCAGCTCTACAGTTTTTAAACACTAAGGCTAATTCTCTTCAGAGTCACAGTTTGGTTGCAAAAAGCTCCTTGGACACCACATTTCTTTATTCTTTCCAGTGAAAAAGGAACTTTCTGGATTCATTCTGGGATTATTGACTTGAATTAGATCATGTGACTGTCCTGGAATCAGGACTGTGGCCATGGGAAGGGGTGTCAGAAGGTCTAGAGCCAACCTGGGTCCACCTCAGAGTTGGGAGTGGGATCAACTGTGGCTGCTTGTGTTAGTCAGCGTTTTGTTGCTGTGATCAAAATACCTGACCAGAACCACTTAGAGGAAGAAAAGTTTATTTTGAGCTCACAATTTCAGAGGTTTAATCCATAGTCGGCCCACTACATTGCTCTGGGCCCAACATGAGGCAGAACATGATGGTGGAAGAGTGTGGTGGAAGAAGTTTGCTCAGTTCCTGGTGGCCTGGTAGCAGAGACAGAGAAAAGGAGGAGCCAGGGGGACAAGCTGTCCTGTCCAAGGGCATGCACCCAGTGGGCCACTCCCTCCAGCAACGCCCCACCTGCCAGCAGTTGCACCCAGCACAGTAGTCCTTTCAAATTATTAATCCACTAAATGGATCAACCCACTAATTGGGATTATCATCTACTCCTTTCATCTCCTGCAGTAATACAGGAGCTTTTGGGGGACACCTCCTCTCCAAACCACAACACTGCTCCACATGGGGAAGGGTGAATCCCTCCTAAGGATAAAGTAACCTCCAGCATTTCCAAAGGCAGGAATGGCCTTTTGTTCACTCCTCCCTGTAACCACTCCCTCCCTGTAGTGGAGACTTAGTCACACCCTCTGCCACATGACTTCTTGTTATTGTTCTTTTGCTGTTTATTTAACACAAAGGGTTAGACTTTGGGGTGCCACGTGATTTTGCAGTGGTTCCCACTCAAATGGCTGAGGACACATTCCCACCCATTAATGCGGGTCTTAGCTACATAACTAACTTTGGCCAATGAAATGCTAGCAGATGTGGCAGACCCTCCTTCTGTTTGCATAACTTGGACTGGCCTCTTGCATTCTTCCAGCCACTAGGCAAGGAGCATGTCCTCAGTGGCCACTGGTTCCTGGGTGTGAGACACACAGAACAGAGCTGAAGCCAAGCTGTGGCCTCAAACAGAGCTACCTCAGCTGACCCTCAGCTTATGGTGAAGAAAAAAAAAGGTGATGTGGTTCTCAGTCCCTGAGATTTTAGCATCATTGCAACAATAGCTGGTGAATGCAAACACTAAGAGGTTGCCAGATTATTTAGAGTTTTGATATTCAGAATGTTGGGAAGGGGCTGGTATCAGAGAGGATATTGAAAGGTTTCCCTGAAAAGCCCCCTTTGCTCTCTGAAATGAAGAGAGGTATCTGGCCTTCTGCTTTGGTTTGGATAGGGTTTGACTGTGTCCCCCCAAATGGTCATGTACTGGAAGCTTGGTCCCCAGTGTGGTGGTCTTGAGGTGGTAAAAATTTTAATCAGTGGGGCCTCGTGTAAGATGGTTAGGTCATTGTGGGTATAGCCCTTGGAAGGGATTAATGGAGTTCTCTTGGGACAAATTAGTTCCTCTAAGAGTGAGTTGTTACTGAAAGGGCAAGCCTGGCCCCAGAATCTCTCTGACTTCTTGTTTCACCATGTCATCTCTTTTGCATATCCTCCCACCATTATGGTGCCATCCACTGTGAGATCCTCCATAGAGCTAAGTAAATGTCAGCAAATGCTCTTAGACCTCTCAAATCATGAGCTAAATAAACCTCTTTTCTTTATAAGGTACTCAACCTTAGGTATTTTGTTATAGCAATGGAAAATGAACTAACACACCTTTATTCCTTGAGAATGTCTCATGCCTTTTCTTGCCAAGCTGTCTGGGAGAAAGATTTTTTTGGGGGGAAGATGCCAGAATAAAAGAATAATGAGATGTTCTCTCTCTATCCCATCCCATCTCCTCCCGTCAAGCTCTGCTTCCTGTTCCCTGAGGATGGCTAAATGCAGAGTTATGAGTCAGACAAGGGGAGGACCTGGGGAGAGTGTCCTCACAGAAAGCAACCAGTGGTGTGGGGCTGTTTTGGGCCCTGGCACAGCTGTGTGGCTCTAAGCAACCCTGTGTGCAGTTGGCATAGTCCTAAAAAAAATGCATTTAAATAAAAGTTTTGTAATTTCATATCCATTTGAAATTCCTTTAATGGAATCCAGTTGGAGGGTGAAGAGAGACGTTGCCGCAGTAAGTACTGGCTCTGATATGTCCGATTCTGTTGTCTACCTGTTCCTGAGAGTGGACTCGCCCTGCACCACAGTGACAGGTTAGGAAGCACTTCCACATATGCTTCAGACACTCCTGTGAACAGGAGAGAAGAGTCAGCCCACATTTCTGACGAGGAAAGCCAGGCTTGAGGAAGGGTACCCCTGTGGGAGCAGCAACCCACCTGGCCTGCTGACCTCAGACTGGGGGTGCCACTCTCCCTCCAGGCTGGGTCTGAGGGTGTCTTGCAGCCCATCTGGGGTCAGTTGCTGTAGTCAGGTGCTGGCCATCCTTGGTGTCCTCCCCAGGCCCTGAACATGACAGGGTTTGGAGGAAGCGGGTATTTCTTTTTTTTTCAACCCTGAGATTGACCAGGGTGGCCAGGCTGGAGGGTCTGCTTTGGTCCTCTGTATCTGAGGCTCTGTTGATATTGGGACATGAACTTGAACTCTGGACAGATGTGCAGACTCAAATTCTACACTAGGGTAAATGACTTTGTCCTCCCAAATCCTTCATCTCCTGGTGTGAAATAACAAAGGCACACACTTGACAACAGGCCTGGCTCACAGCAACCATCCAACAAAGAGGAGCTGTTGTGTTTGTATTGAGAAATGCTGAGATGGAGGCAAAGGTAAGAGCTGAATTCTGGATTTGGACTCTCTGAGTTAAAATCCTAGAATGACTTCTTGATCAGCGCAACCTCTCCAAGTCTTACTTTCTTATCTGTAAAATGGGGATGATACTCAGACACCACCCTGGGTTTGCATGAGGGTCGAGTCCACGAACTTGTCTAAGCACGAAGTCGATGTATGTGCACCAAGTGATCCACACACGATTACTGTCACCTCTGCCGTCATTGGATTCCCATGCTAGGGCTGATGTCAGAGTGACCCTTGGCCTCTTCTCTCTCATGCCCCCTTGGTGAGTGCTCCTGGCCACTCATATAGGAGCAGGCTGGGGACAAGCAAAGCTACAAGTGAAAGGACAGAGAAGAACTGCAAAAGAAAGCTGCGGGCAGGTGGGGGTGACTCGAAAGTCCTTCCCTGCCCACAGCCGAGGGCCCCACAGCTATTGGTCAATACTTCATCGACTTGCGCCATCTCTTCATATCTCCACATCTCTAACTTTAAGGGGGGTCTTTGTTGAACAAAGAGGCGTTACCATAGCAACCTCCTGGTGACACAAAACAGCCTTTCCTCCCATATCCACCAGCCTCCTTCCCCAGTCTCCTGCCCCATTGGGACACAGGTGTCCTCTGTCCTCAGTAACCTGGACAGAAGCTCATGATCAGAACAGCCCCCTTTTTTCTGACTCCCCACATCCCAGAGCCTGGCTCTGGAGAAAGGTAGTTCATGCATTTAACAGGTATGTCTGTGTGTCGGTGATGTCCAGTCATGCACCAGGTGCTGGCTGGGGCCTTGGCAACGGTGAGGACAGACAGAGCCCTGCTCTCAGGGACTAGAATTCCCATTAGTTTCTCTTCAAGTAAAGGGAAAACAAGGCAATTTTGGCCAGGGTTAGGGGCTGTGGAGGGAATAAAAGAGCCCTGTGGCAGAGAGGCACTAATTGGGTCAGGGAAGGCCTCTCTGAGCTGAGCCTAGAATGTGGAGAGGAACCCAGCCATGCGAAACTCTAGGGGAAGTGTGGGCAGGTGAAAGGACAGCAAATGCAAAGGTCCTGAGGCAGAAATGAGCTCTGGTGTTTAAAGAACAGGCGGAGGCTGGAGGGGCTGGAGTGTGGTGGTCAGTGATGGGTGCCGGGGTGTGGCAGGCTAGGTGGGCAGGAATCCATCAAAGAGGGCTTTGTAATTGGGATCAAGAGTGGGGATTCTATGTTACCTGTAATGGGCAGTCATTTGGGGTGGAGGATGAAGCAGGGTAGCAATGTGGTATGATCTAAATTTGGAAAAAAATTTCTTTGGATTGCTTCGGGGCAAGTTGGGCTCCTCATCTTCCAAGGTTCTCTGGCCTAAAAGGCCCCATAATTATTGAGTAAACTGCTTGTTTGACTGAAAAATACACCGGTAGCTTTCTGAAGTTGGTCTTTCTGTGTCCCTGTAGGCCTGGGACTGTCTTCACAATGACCCCCAATGTCACCACCCTCCTCACCATGACTTTGCTATTTCTAGTGGTTGACAGCAAAACCTCCTCCCCCAGGCCCAGTCAATCATATTCTACCCCATCCCCAAAGCCATTGAGATTTCTTTCTGATGAATGGGTGTTCTCGGACTCATGAATCCTTCAGCCAGCCCAGTCCCGAGCGCTCAATCTCTCATAACTCTGTGTTAAGGATGCAGAGTGACACCTGAGACAGCTGGATAAAGGATGAAATAAGAGGTCTGATAAGTGGAATGAATGGCTGTCCTTGCCCAGGATGGGCAGGGGGAAGGGCGGAGGAGGGCCCACAGTGAGTTATTGCCTTTTCCAGGGTCTCTGGGGCTCTGGGTTTGCTCCAGCCCACATGCTAGATAGACTTCCATCAATCCCTGGTCCCTTCAGGAATCTCATTTCCAAGGTCCCAGAGGTGGTTTGAGAATTTGAGAAAAATACACTTTCCTAGAGGCTGCAAGAAAGAAACTAGGAGATGTAGCACTAGCTGCTGGCACAGGCCTCCAGGGGTATGATGTCAGGAAATGGGGAGCTTCCCCTGAGTTTCATCAGAGGCAGACAGGATTCTTTTTTACACATGACAGAAAACTAAGCCAAACTTCCTAAGCCCAAAGAGACTTTATTGATTTCTGTACCTGAAGAGTTCAGGTGTAGTTGCTTCTTCAGGTGTGGCTTGATCCAGCACTCCAACAATCTGACCAGTCTTTCCATTTGTGGGTCTGCAGTAAAATAGGCTCTGTTCTCCACAAACTTTCTCCTTACAGTTGCATGACAGCTGCCAGAGCTTTCAAATTTGTGTCCAGTGGGAAAGATTTCCAGAATTGAATTAAAGCCCCAGAATGGAATTTCATTCCCCCCATCATGCTGACATTGCATCATGTGTTCCTTTATTAATTAACCTATCACTGTACAAGGGGAGATGGAAAATGCTGATTAACTAAGCTAACCTTGGCTGGATCCTTTAACTGTATGTGGGATCTGTTTTCTCCCAAATTTAAGGCTGTGTATTCTGGGGTTCTCTGAGGAAGGCAGAGGGAAAGGAATGACTGCTGGAGAGAAAACAAACACACATCGACATCACCAATCGATCTCATTTCTTACTATTCCCTCATCTGTCCTTGGCCATTGATCAGAGGCCTTCATGGAAGCTCAAGTTCTATCATACCATATGAAATCCTCGGTATCAGTCAGGACTCTTTGGTTGCAAGTGACAAAAACTCAATTAGAATTGGCATCAGCCAAAAGCGAATTGTCTCACGAAACTGTAAAGTCCAGAGATAGTGGTTCTGGCACTGGGCCCAGGTAGTTCCAGGAATTCCAACAGTGTCCTCCAATCTCGATCTCCCTCCATCTGTCCTCTCTGAATTCTCCATACAACTTTATTCTCAGGAGGACCTTCCCAAGGACAGGCAGGTGGTCCTGGCTGTCCAGGCCCCATCCAGCTGGTTTAGCAATCCCTTTGGGGAGAGAAACCTTTACCTGGTGGTCGGGCAGGACGCGGGGGCGGAGGGCGGGGCGAGGGGGAGTCTCTCAGGGGTCCAGTCCAGACCAATCATTGTGGAGAGGGCGGGGCTAGCACTAGGGGAATGGCCTGGCCTGGGTGCTGTGTGTGCTCCTGCTGGGAGAACAGGTAGGTGGAGCTCAGCTGATCTGCAGGGAGTAAGAGAAGAAGAGGGTCCCTGATAACAAGAAGAGAACGCCTGGAATCTGGACCCGACAGCCTTCAGTGAGCCCCGGCCTCTTCTGACTTCGCCCGCTCTGCGTTACTCTGCATCATTCTCCATAAATGCTTCCCCAGATGCGTGGAACTCGTGCGTGGGAACCAGATCATCTTCCTTTCCTAGGGTTTTTGAGGTGCTTAATAAATCCTGCGGAACAAACAGAATGTGGCTTGAAATTTGATGTTGCAATCCCAGCGACTGCGGAAGGAATGGCTACTTATAATAGATGCTTCATAAATAGCATTCTAGGAATTAAACTTAAACAAGATAGGGGTGAAGAAATGGAGGTCCAGAGATGTGAAGCAGTTTACCAAGGTTACACAGCTGTCGATAGTGCTGGAACCCTTCTAAGAGCCTGGCTCTAGAAGCCCTGGCTTTACCTCTCTTCTTGTACTCCTTACCTCAATATCCTCCCCTCAGCACCCACAAACTGAGCTCCAGGGACCTGCAAGCAGCATGAACTATCAGACTGATCTATTCTGTTTGGCCTTATTTCTGACCAGCTAATGGTATATGGATAAAGACCACTTAGGTGAGCACCTGGGCTTGTTCTAGGGAACAGGGACAGTGACTGTCCCCTAGCATTTTCAAGGAAGGCCTTTGCAGGGTTTAATGAGGGTTTTTTTTGTTTTGTTTTGTTTTGTTTTGTTTTGCTGTTAGGGTCTTTGCACTCATTGTTCCCTCTGCCTGGAGTTCTCTTCCCGGGGATTTCTCCCAGCTCCTCCTTAACATTCACATCTCAGCTCAAATGTCAGCTCCTCTGAGAGGCCATCAACACCACCATGTGCTCCAGAAGCCCTTACAATCTGAAATTTTCCTGTTTACCAACCTGATTATTATTATCTCATTCCATTAGGGTGATAAATTTCAGAGAAGCAGGGACCCTGTCTCTCTGGTTCACAGATGTGGAATCCTCAGGTGATAGAATGGTCCTCAGCTCATAGTAGGTTCTCAAGAAACACCTTGAAAATGGCAAGAGTGAAAGAATGGCCTCACAGAGTTCATGAAGTGTTGTTCTCAATTTCCAAGCCCATTAAACTTGCATTGCAGTGCTGGGCTGGGACCTCCACTCAGCAATCTGGCTTGCCTGCTGCCCACCAGCCTGTGTGTTGAGTGGCAGTGGAATGACAACAGAGGCAGGAGGCTTTTTTGCAATGTCTGCTAATCTGCTGTCTGAGGTGGTGCCATCAGGGAGGGCTTGTGCATGGACCTGCAGGGGAAATATCCCTTGGGACTCTTAGAGCTCATTTTCCCTCCGCTCCTGGGATGCACACTGCTAGGCCTGTGAGGTGGCTGGTGATAGATTCAGTAGTGGCTACACACTACAAAGCTTTATGCCTCATCCCTGCAGCAGGATCTGGTGTGGCTGAAGTGCTGTGGCCTGGGTACCTGTCCTCAGGAGATGAATGGCTTGATCTGTGATTCTGAGGCCTCCCAACTCTCCCCATGGGTGCTGATAAAGAATGGTGGCACCTGAATCTTTCCTTAGTTATTCCCAAGGCCCTGCCTGTGTTCCCAGTCCCACCACAGTGGTTTGCTCTTCCTGAGCCTTCTCAGCCTTTCCTTTGGATCCTGTCCCCTTCATTGCCTCCACACACATTTCTCTATTTCTAGGAACAGCAGAGTCTCTCCTCTGTCCCTCTTCCACTAGCCTAGACTGGAGGAGAGAAATGACTCATCAACCCAGCTGGGCACAGGATCTAATCTGAAAATTCATGGTTGGAGGGTGGGGGGCGGGAGAGATTGCAGCCAACCCCTGCCCTTTCCCAGAAAGGAGGCAAAGGATGAAGCATTTATGCCAAACCAGGTGAGACCAGGAGGCAGGTGGGACAACAGTAGCACAGCTGGAACAGGGTGTCTTCCAAATGTCTTAGGAAGGCCTGTGAAACCCCTGCCAGCTGCCCAATGTTGCCTCCTGTGTCCTGGGCTGCAGCTCCCTGACCTGGTTGCTCTACTGTCCTTCCCACGGGTTCTCTTCCTGGCACAGGGCTCTGCCAAGCTGTTCCCTCTGTTCAGAACACTTCCACTCAGACTTGTCAAGGCTCTCCACTGCTTGTCATTCAGGTCCCAATTCATGCACCACTGAAGAGTGCATCAGAATATTACAGAGGGCTTGTTGAATACAGGTCACTGGGGTTTCCAGAAGTTCCAGACTCAGTAAAACTGGGTGGGTCTTGGAAATTTGCACTTCCAAGTTCCCAGGGTTGTTGCCGATGCTACCAGTCCAGACCCTTGGCTTAGTTCCCCATTGCACCTGTCTGTAAAGACCTTTCAGGTTCAGTTTGTTTAGTGGCCGTCTCCACCAGAGTAGACAGAACTCCATGAAGGCAGTCCCTATGTTGTTTTCATTCTGAGTCTCTGCAGCATTGAGAATAGAACTTGGCACATAGTAGGAGCTCAATAAATATTTGTTCGACAAATGAATAATGAGAAATACCCTCTCATTGATTAATTAGGAGCTTTCCCCACACTCAGAATTCAAGGGCCCCCTTTGTGCTTAGGAGAAAGGTCTCAACGAATCTCTGAAATCAGCATGATGTGTGAAGCTGCAGTGGTGATAAAAATTCCAGAGTTTGAGTGAATGTTCCCTGCCCTCGGGCACACACCCCACTAATGAGTCAAAGGAGGCTATTTTAAAGCAGCCAAATGTTGTTTTTTTTTTTACCAGTCTATAATCGTGCTTCTGACAACTTCCCAGCGACAACCTGGGAGATGTAGGCAAAATTATTATTATTATTGTTGTTGTTGTTATCTAATATTTATTATACACAGCGTGCAGGATGAGCCATTTCACTCCTGGTTTCTAATCAGTTTCGGTTCCCTGAAGACAGTCCTGTGAGCAGCCTGTAAAAAACCTGGTGCGTTGAAGTGATGCAACCCACCTGTAGGGAAACTGCCATTCAAGGTGGTTTCCAGGACCTGGGCTGGGCAGCGGAGAGCCCTGCAGTCCTGGGAACCCAGAATACCCACGGGCTGATTTGAATCCTCAGGTCTGAAGGGTAGGATGTGAAAGATTGAACACTTAAGCGAAATCCCATAAGTAAGTGATTTCTGGTGTCATGC
Source organism: Glaucomys volans (assembly GCA_020662805.1). Classification (NCBI taxonomy): domain Eukaryota; kingdom Metazoa; phylum Chordata; class Mammalia; order Rodentia; family Sciuridae; genus Glaucomys; species Glaucomys volans. The sequence continues at coordinate 104,919 of JAJEJO010051760.1, forward strand.
TGCTTTACAAATGCCCCTCATCTAATGGCTTTTCTTAAAACCCATCACGCAGGACTGTCCAGGCAGGCAGGGTCACAAAGCCGTCCTGGAAGAGAGGGCATCTGTGAGCATGGAGTTGCAGGGGGCACCTGACGGGGCCAACGCCCGCCTTTTCCATCCAGCCCCGCCCCTCCTTCCAGCAAACCCCGCCCCTTGACTCTAGCCCCGCCCCTGACTCAAGTCCTGCTCCCCTCTGGCCAACCCCACCCCCATCAGGGAGCGGTGGGAGATGGCCCCGGGCCAGCGAGAGCTTCCACAGGAAATACACATTTTTTGCCTAATGAGAGGTGGTTGGTTTGGTAATGAGTATTCCTGCTAATTTGGAGAAATGATTTAACACCAGGAGGAACCCGGGAAAACATCTTCTAAATAGAAAGAGCCGACCAACCCCCGCCAGGCGGCAGCTTGGAGAACTATTTTATACTTGGGCCTTTGGATCTGTCTCCACTGGGAGGGACCGAGAACCTCGAGAGCACCGGGAGCTGCCTCCTTAGGAAAGAAGTGGGGGGAAGGGGTGCCGACCCAGGGTTCTGGGATAAAAGAGAGAGGGAAGCTGGGAAACAGGTTCTTCCCGACCCCAGCCGGGAGGTCGGAGGGAAGAGTAGGTAGAGCGCAGTGCGATCACCTCCCGGCCACCTCGCCAGCGGGGCTCTCAGCTCCCAGCTCCCTGCCTTCCCAGCTGCAGGGGTTAAATGCGACAGTGTACGTGGAGCAGGGCAGTAGCGCTGCTCACTGTGTGTCCATTCAAAACATTTATGAAGCACCTGCCACGTGCCAGGGATAGTTCTGTGCCCTTGGGGTCTGGCGGACAAGTCCTTGGAAACCCCTGCTCAGGTTCCAGTGGGGCGGGGAGAGGACAATGACAGGTGAGCTGATAAATGAACTAGATAGCACCAGGTTAGTGCCAGCCGCAGTGCAGAATATAAAATAGGGAGACGTGCTGGATTGCACCCGGGACAGGAGAGAGAGGTGACGCTTAAACGGGGACCTGAGTGATGGCGGGGATCTGGGGGAAGAGCATGCCAGCATAGGGAACAGCAAGGACAAAGGCCTGAAGGTGGGGACCAGCATAGAAGGTTGGGGAAGAGACCGAAGCAGTTGGAGCAAGGCTGTGAGGGGAAGGGGATGGTCATGGGGAAGAGTCTGGATTACATTCTAAATTTAACCGGAAAATCATTGGAAGGCTCCAAAATGGAGAATTCCATGGTCTGATTTACATTAGAAAAAAAAACACCCAGGATGCTCATTCTGAATGAAGAGGATGAATAGGAGGTGACAAAAAATTCAGGAGGTCGTAGCAAGAACAGGAGGTTTGGATCAGAAAGGCGGGGCCAGGAGCAGCTGTTGATAGTTTGCAAGCAGGCTGGGGTTGCCCAAGAGAGTCACTGAGAGGTCAGATCTGATCCTAGACCGGCAGGTGGGTGGACCAGCCTCAGAGAAGGGAAGACTGTGGGAGGGACAGCTGTCCTAACTCAGGACAGTGCACCCAGGGATCTATTTTTTTAATAAGCTGACCCAGCCCCACCCCCAGATGGTTGGTGAAGTGAGGAGTTCTCATATTTCAACTCTGGAGGTGGGAGTCTGTATATATAAAAAATAGCTTGGGAGTTCTAGTTGCCAAGTAAGAGATCAGGATACAAAAGTTTACACATAGACAACCACTTCTCATTTTACCCTTTGCTACTCTCTCCCTCCATGAAGCCATGACTGAGGACTTATCCTCTTTAGCAGGGAACTGGGTGCCCTTTGCCAGGAGTCCATCACTGCCCAAAGGTTGCTTCTTCTGAAATTCAGAAGGTATCAGGATTCCTTTAGGTGCTCATGGCCTGCTCGTGAAAGAGGAAAGAAGATTGGGTTGGGGATATAGCTCAGTTGGTAGAGTGCTTGCCTTGCATGCTCAAGGCCCTGGGTTCAATCCCCAACACTGCAAAAAAAAAAAAAAAAAAAGACTGACACCCAGAAGCTGTCATTTCAAGGGTCTGATGCAAGACTTTGAATTATAAGTGAAGATATTCAGGGATCAAGAGGAAGGCTTCCCTTCCCAAGGGTTCATTTGCTCAGGCACATCTAGAGGTTGGCAACCTAGGTCTCTCATAAGACCACTTGTGTTCACTGGGGACCCAGTCTGCTTCTGTTTTTCAGTTGCTCCTTCTTCATATATGCCTCAATACAAGTTTCATCATGGCCTAAAATGGCTGTTGGACTTCCAATCATTATGTCAGGTTGGAAGGAGAAAAATGGCAGCATAGAAGGGGTACAGCATCTCCTCTCTCAGAAGTCTGCCTAGAAGTTCCACAGTGACCTCAGTGGTCAGAATTTACTGCCCTGACTATACCTAGCTGCTAGGGAGGCTGGGAAGTATAGTTTTAGCTGAGTCCTTGTTCATGGGCTCTGTAGTGAGATAGAAGTGGGGGAAGGGACATTGAAAACTGAAAGGTTTTTAGCTACATCAGTCCCAGGATATTAACAGGGACGCTAAGTCAATAAGATCATGGCAAACACCTGCTTAAACTCTCCCAGAGCCTCCAGTCATCTGTAGTTCTCTTTACTCTAGTCCCCACAACCTTTCTTGATCCAGTCATGCTCTGGCTCCCTTCTGATCAGCTCTTCCTACTCTCCTCCTCCTGCCTCTCTATTCAACACCATCAGCTCATTCCCACCTCAGGATCCTTGCACCTGCTCCCTGTAACACTTTTTCCAAAGATTCTTGCACAGCCAGCTCATTTTACCATATAGGTCTCAACTCAAAGGTCACCTCCTCAGAGAAGCTGGTCCTGATCTTCTGGCCACAATCCCTCTCAACCCTATTAACCTGTTTTATTTTTCCCAGAATACTTATAATACTCTGAAAATTTCTTCTATATTTTAATGCTTATGCTCTGCACAAGGAGGGAAATTCATTTTTGCTGGATATTCTGATCCAGGGAGGCTGTGCATATTTAGGTGTATATGTAGATAGAGGAGAATCCTCAATTTGTGCTTTCTTCTGCATGATGGTCTATGGGGACTGATGTAAGATGGATGACTCTTGTCAGATACTCAGCCTCAGTGTGGCCACTGATGTCAAGAATGTGTAGTCCTGCACCACATAACAATGCTTCAGTCAATGACAGACCACATATACAGTGGCAGTCCCACAAGATTATAATGGAGCTGAAAAGTTTTTCTTGCCCAGTGACCTTGTAGCTGTCCTATTGTGGTAGCACAACTTGTTACTCATGCGTTTGTGGTGATGCTGGTGTAAACAAACCTATTCGCTGTCAGTCACATGAAAGGATAGCACATGTGACTATGTACAGTACATAATATTTGACATTAGATAGCTATGTTACTGAATTATGTATTTACTATTCTATACCTTTATCATTATTTTAGAGTACTCCTACTTATTAAAAAAAAAAAGTTTATGGTAACATAGTGTGCCCTGTGACACTGGCAGCAGCCTGACCAGTCTGTCAATCCCTCTTTTGAGTGCATCAAGAGGCCACATCAAGTGATTGACCTTGACCATCTAGGTTTGTGCAAGTGTACTCTATGATATTTGCACAATGACAAAATCACGTAGTGACACACTTCTCAGAACATGACCCTGACGTTAGCAATGCATGACTGCACTTTGTTGCCTACTCACTCAGGGTCCACCACATATCAGCCTCATTGTGGAGAAAGGCCAGTCTCATCAGTGACTCTGACTTTCACTGAGCCTTTCTGTTCATTTTGGAGGGATGGGTGATTATGATAATGGAACCCCACACTGGTGTTTGCACACCAAACATTCAAACTGCCTCTAGTCTGTGCCTGGGATTCAATAGGTATCCTGAGACCTCTTGTCACCATCACCCTTTTCCCCTCTCTCCTCGTTGGATCTCCTAATCCTTGTGTGTTTGGTCATTTTTTCTTGGTTTATATCCTCATGATTGTGGAGCACAAACTCCAGTAGTTTCCTGAGAAAGAGTGGAAGAGAGTTAAGTCTTTTGTAATCATTCATAGGTTTGAAGAAGCCTTTCTCAATTCTCTTATTTAAGTAATAATTTATATGGGTATAGAATTGAATTTGGAAATAGTTTTCCTTCACAATCTTGGAAACATTACTCCATATCTTCTTGTTCTTTTGGAAACTTCTAGGAATTTCTTTTTTTTTTTTTTTTGTTTTGGTACTGGGGATTGAACCCAGGGGCACTCCACCACTGAGCCACATCCCCAGCCCTATTTTGTATTTTATTTAGAGACAGGGTCTCACTGAGTTGCTTAGGGCCTTGCTAAGTTGCTGAGGCTGGCTTTGAACTCGCAATCCTCCTGCCTCAGCCTCCCAAGTACTGGGATTACAGGCATGCGCCACCACGCCCAGCTAGGAATTTCTTTTTGACATGGGCTTCCGAAGATTTTCAGTAGTGCACTTCAACATGGGTCTGTTTTCACTCATTATGGGGAACAATTGTGAGTTCAACTGTGAGGCTCAAGTCCATCATTGCTGAGAAATTTTCTTGAATTATTTCATTTATTATTTCTTCCTCTTTTTTAGTAATTCCTGTTCCTTGGATGTTGGATCTCTTGAATTGATCATTCAGTGTTCTTACTTATCTCTCTTATTTTCCATTTCTTGTTTTTTTGGTCTATTTTCTAGGATATTTCCTCACATTTTCCTTCTATTCTGTCATTTATTTCTTAAAAAAATCTCTCCCTTGTGTTTTTAACTTCCAAGAACTCTCTGGTAATTCTCTATTCTCTGAATGTTCCTTTTATCAGAGCTTCATGGATGCATTAATTTCTCTTATCTCCCTGAGGTTATTAATAATACTTTGTAAAGGTTTTCATCACTTTCATCAGTCTGTTTCTTTACATCATTTTTTGTTCTATTTCTCTGCTTTGTTCTCTCTGCTTCATGATAGAGGTGTGCTATAGTTTGGATCTGGAATGTCCCCCAAAGGTTCATGTGTTAAAGGCTTTATCCCCAGCTTGTGGCTGTTGGGAGGTGATGGAACTTTAAGAGGAGGAGCATACTGAGAGGTTTTCAGGTCCTTGGGGGGCCTAAAGGAAATAGTTGATCTCAGCCCCGTTTTGTTGTTCTTTTTCACTTCCTGATGGCCATGAGGCAAGTGACTTTCTTCTACCATATGCTCCTCTGCATGATGTGTTGCCTGATCACAGGCCCAAAACCAACAGGGTCAACCAACCATGGACTGAAACCTCTAAAACGGTGAGCCAAAATGAACCTTTTCTCTTTACAATTTGCTTTCCTCAGGTATCTCTT